>PVLC010021598.1:0-27723 GCA_004027655.1 Graphiurus murinus
AGCCGGGTGTGGTGGCGCACGCTTGTAATCCCAGCATTCGGGTGGCTGAGACCGGAGGATCCGGGTTCAAGGCCAGCCTCAGCTACCTAGTGAGGCCCTCCGCAACTTAGTGAGACTCGGTTGCAAAATAAAGAATAAAAAATAGGGCTGGGGGTGTATGTAGCTCAGAGGTAAAATGCCCCTGAGTTCAATCCCCAGTACTGCAAAAAAAAAAAAAATGTTCTCATCAGAGCTCTTTATGAATGGTTATAATGGGTTTTTTTGTGAATTCTTTCTGCCATACACTGGATGTTAGTGGTTTCATAAGCCTGCTTTTCTTGGGTAAATAATCACAGCTGAAGATTGTAGTTGTCTAGAATGAATTTCTTAAAATACATTTACTCAATATTTCTTGGCTTAAAGTTTCTGGTTTTCATGTTTTGCGTTTTCATTTTGTTTCCATTTTTAAAGTAGGTTCCCTCACATCAGTTAATAATGTTTTTAGTGTTTGACTTATATATTATGATTGGATTATATTTTCAATACTGTACACTTTAAGACCGTGTAAGATAAAAATGAAATAGGAACCCTATGGCATAGCCAGTAAAAACATATATGGTTTTATTTGACTATATAAATATTATCTTTTTTATACATGACTTGTGTATTTTTTATGTAATTGGTGTTTATTGGCAGTTTTCTACTATCTAGGTAAGTATTCATAGACATTATCCTAATTTTACTCTCCACTTATGGATCATACTGTTGGCTTGTCCAAGAGAAACACTTCTGTGATTTAAGGTTTTAAAAATTTGCATAATGCTGAATCTCTTTTAGGTACTCATTTTTTTTTATTTTAATTGTGGTAAATACCATATAACATAAAATTTCCTGTGGTTTCTTAAGTGTACTATTACTTTTTTGAATATTCCTGAGTTTTTCATGGACCCTTGGGATTACATATGATTTTTAGGATTGTTTTTTTGTTTCTGCAAAAAGTTGATTTTGGAATTTTGATAAAGATTCACAGAATTTCTAAATCATTTTGGATAGTATAGACCTTCTTTAATATTACTATCAATTTTAAACAATACCATGTTCCAGAATGTAGTTTTCAAGTTACACATAGTTGTAGATTTTCTGATTTTCCTTCTACTCTTGACATATTTATTTGTGGTATTGGGGATTGAACTCTAGGGAATTCACCCTCCAAGCTTCACCTCCAGCCCTATTTTATTTTTATTTTGAAATAGGGTCTCCGTAGGTTGACGAGAATCTCACTACTTGGCTGAGGCTGTCCTTGAACCTGCAATCCTGTTTCAGCCTCCCTAGAACTGGGATTACAAACATGCACCACCATGCCTGGTTCTACTATTGATTTTTGATTTTTGGATTTATTCCTTTATGGTTAGAAAAGAATTTTCATGTTTTTGTGGGGTTTTTTTCCTTTTGAGGTACTGGGGATTGAACTCAAGGGCATTCTACCTCAGAGGTATACCCCCAGCCCTATTTTCTTATTCTTTATTTTGAAACAGGATCTCACTACGTTGCGGAGTGCCTCACTAGGTAGCTGAGTCTGGCTGCGAAACCGGATCCTCCGGTCTCAGCCTCCCAAATTACAAGCATGTGCCACCACGCCCAACTAAGAATTTTCATGTTTTAAAATCTGCCAAGACTACTCTTTTGCCCTAACAGATGGTCTGTCCAGGAGGTATTGAGAAGATTATGTATTATGCTGCTGTGGGGTGAGATGTTCTCCATCTCTCAGGTCTAATTGGCTTTAATGTTTTACAGGTCCTCTGTCAACTGATTATCTTTGTGGTTGGATTTATTTTCCACTACAGAAAGTGGAATTGAAGTCTCTTATTATGATGCATTCTGTTTCTTTCTTTAATTCTGTCAATGTTTGCTTCCAGTGTATAAAGTATTATGTGAGCTCCACATACATTCATTATTGTTATAAATGTCTAGAGACTGGCCCATTATTTTTTATATAATATCCTTCTTTATTGTTGATATTTTTATTATAGATAGAGAGGTAGATATATATGTTGTGTGTGTGTGTGTGTGTGTGTGTGTGTGTGTGTGTGTGTGTTACTGGAGATTGAACCCAGGGGCATTCTACCTCCAAGCTACACCCCCAGTCCTAGTTTTTATTCTTTATTTTAAAATAGGATCTCACTAAGTTGCAGAGGGCCTCACTAAGTAGCTGAGCCTGGCTGAGACCCCAGATCCTCCAGTTTCAGCCTCCCAAGTACTGGGATTACAAGCTAGAAAGTCTTTGACTTTATATCGCCTCTCAATGTTATTTTATTGATGTCACAACTATTTTCATGTTGTAGAACATTCCCGGCCCTTTTTATTTATTTATTTATTTATTTTTTGAAACAGAGCCTTGCTAGGTTGCTAAGAATCTCACTATATTGCTAAGGCTGTCCTCACCCTGTGATCTTCCTGTCTTGCCTCCCAAGTCCTGGGACTACAGGTGTGCACCCACAACACCTGGTGACACCTCACTTTTATCTTGTTTTTCTCAAGATTCTCTCTGTAATTTTGAAATTTTAACTATACTATGTTTATACTACTTGAAATAATTGAGCTTGTTAAATTTTGATGTCTGGGTTTTGGTTTTTTTGTTATATTTTGTGTGTGTGTGTGTGTGTGTGTGTGTGTGTGTGTGTGAGAGAGAGAGAGAGAGAGAGAGTGTGCGTGCGCGCACAGGTGCTCACCAGGGACCTTCTACCCCTGGGCTGTACTCCCAGATCTATTTTATTTATTTGGAAACAGAGCCTGAATAAATTACTGACAGCCTCACTAAGTTGCTGAGGCTGGCCACAAACTTGCAATCTTCTTGTCTCAGCCTCCCAAGTACTGGGATTACATGCATGCTCCACCATCCCTTGGCTTAATAATTATTTCTTAGCCAAGTTCTTCAACTACACAATTTCTACTTCTATTCAAGGTTTTTATCTCTATGTTGATTGTCTCATTTTCCTCATTTTCCTCAGTTTGTTCAACACTTTCAAAGCACCAGAGAATTTATACTGGAGGGAACACCTACAAATGTAAAGAATGTAACAGAGGCTTTTATCGACGCTCTGACCTCGTTCTACATCAAAGAATTCATACTGGAGAGAAACCCTACAGATGTAAAGAATGTGGCAAAGCCTTTTATCGAAGCTCAAACCTTATTCGACATCAAAGAATTCATACTGGAGAGAAACCCTACAGATGTAAAGAATGTGGCAAAGCCTTTAATGATAAGTCATCACTTAATTATCACCAGAGAACTCATACTGGAGAGAAACCCTACAAATGTAAAGAATGTGACAAACGCTTTTATCAAAGCTCAAACCTTATTCGACATCAAAGAATTCATAATAGAGAGAAACCCTACAAATGTAAAGAATGTGGGGAAATTTTTACATTGTGTTCACATCTTATTCAGCATCAGAGAATTCATACTGGAGAGAAATCCTACAAATGTAAAGTATGTGGCCAAAGCTTTCATCAAAACTCACACCTTATTAATCATCAGAGGGTTCATACTGGAGAGATAAACTACAAATGTAAAGAATGTGGCAAAGCCTTTAATAATAAGTCAGCATTTAATTATCACCAGAGAACTCATAGTGGAGAGAAACCATACAAATGTAAAGACTGTGGCAAAGGCTTTAGCGCTAAGTCATCACTTAATTATCACCAGGGAATTCATAATAGAGAGAAACTGTACAAATGTAAAGATTGTGGGGAAGCTTTTACCTCATGTTCACATCTTACTCAGCACCAGAGAATTCATACAGGAGAGAAACCCTACAAATGTACCGATTGTGGCCAAAGCTTTTATCAAAACTCATACCTTATTAATCATCAAAGGGTTCATACTGGAGAGAAACCCTACAAATGTAAAGAATGTGGCAAGGCCTTTTCCTGGGGTTCAAACCTTACAGTACATCAGAGAGTTCATACTGGAGATAAACCCTACAAATGTAAAGAATGTGGCAAAGCCTTTACCCAGGGTTCAAACCTTACAATACATCAGAAAACTCATACTGGAGAGAAACCCTACAATTGTAAAGAATGTGGCAAAGTCTTTAGCACTAAGTCTTCACTTAATTATCATCAGAGAATTCATAATAGAGAGACCCCCTACAAATGTAAAGACTGTGCAGAAACTTTCACCTTGTGTTCACATCTTATTCAGCACCAGAGAATTCATAGTGGAGAAAAACCCTACAAATGTACAGAATGTGGCCAAAGCTTTTACCAAAACTCACACCTTATTAATCATCAGAGAGTTCATACTGGAGAGAAACCCTACAAATGTAAAGAATGTGGCAAAGCCTTTTCCTGGGGTTCACACCTTAAACAACATCAGATAATTCATACTGGAGAGAAACCCTACAGATGTAAGGAGTGTGGCAAGGCCTTCAGTGATAAGTCATCACTTAGTCAACACCAGAGAACTCATACTGGAGAGAAGCCCTACAAATGTACAGAATGTGACAAAGGCTTTAATAAGAAGTCATCACTTAATCATCACCAGAGAATTCACAGTGGAGAGAAGCCCTACAGATGTAAAGATTGTGACAAAGGCTTTTCTCGACGCTCATACCTTATTCAACATCAAAGAGTTCATACTGGAGAGAAACCCTACAAATGTAACGAATGTGGCAAAGCCTTTAATGATAAGTCATCACTTAATTATCACCAGAGAACTCATAGTGGAGAGAAACCCTACAAATGTAAAGAATGTGGCAAAGCCTATAGCACCAAGTCGTCACTTAATTATCACCACAGAATTCATACTGGCGAGAAACCCTACAAATGTAAGGAATGTGGCAAAGCCTTCAGCGATAAGTCATCACTTAGTCAACACCAAAGAATTCATAGTGGAGAGAAACCCTACAAATGTAAAGAATGTGGCAAAGGCTTTTATCGATGCTCACGCCTTATTCAACATCAAAGAGTTCATGGAGAAAAACCCTACAAATGTAAAGAATGTGGTGAAATCTTTCATCAAAACTCACACCTTGAGCCGGGCGTGGTGGCGCACGCTTGTAATCCCAGCATTCAGGAGGCTGAGACCGGAGGATCCAGGTTCGAGGCCAGCCTCAGCTACCTAGTGAGGCACTCCGCAACTTAGTGAGACTCGGTTTCAAAATAAAGAATTAAAAATAGGGCTGGGGGTAGAGCTCGAAGGTAGAATGCCCCTGAGTTCAATCCCCAGTACCACAAAAAAAAAAAAAAAAAAAAAAAACTCACACCTTATTGATCATCAGAGGGTTCATAGTGGAGAGGACCCCTACAAATGTAAGGAATGTGGCCAAACCTTTCATCAAGGCTCATACCTTATTCAACATTTCAGAATTCATACAGGAGAGAAACCCTTCTAATATAATGTGGCAATTCCTTTAACCAGAATTCAAACCTTTTTTCAACCTTAGAGAAATCTTCCATGGATAGAAACCTCATACATGTAATGACTATAGAGATACCTTTGCCCAAAATAAAGCACCTCAGAAAAGAGCCAAATGTTTATACTAGAAAAAAAAAAAAAAAAAAAAAAAAAAAACCTACAAAAGTAAAGTACAGCAGCTGGGCATGGCGGTGCATACTTGTAATCCCAGCATTTGGGAGGCTGAGACTGGAGGATCTGGGTTCGCGGCCAGCCTCAGCTGCCTAGTGAGGCACTCCGCAACTTAGTGAGACCCTGTTTCAAAATAAAGAATAAAAAATAGGGCTGGGGGTATAGCTCAGAGGTAGAATGCCCCTGAGTTCAATCCCCAGTACCGCAAAAAAAAAAAAAATAGTACAGCAAGGTGTTTGTTCATAGATCATATCTTAATGTATATGAGAAAATTATTACTGGGTAATAATCTTACAAATATGGAAAATGTGGCAACCCTTCTACTCTTACTTTTAATTTACTGATTAGTTGGTGTAGAAATAAAGAAACCCTCAAAGATATAATAATGCAGATACCTCCTCTCTGAAAAGAAATAACTTTATTATAAATCTGTTTACTAGTCTCACTCTTAAATCCTGCATAAAGTATATAAATCATTATATAACAAGGATGAGAATGTTTCTTGACTTTTTTTTTTTTTTTTTTCTTGTAATACCTGAGACTTGGTCCAGGGCTTTGTATATTCTAAGCAACTGCTTTACCACACAGCTGCACACCTAGCCCTTTTAAATTTTTATTTTGAAGCACGATCTCACTAAGTTGCTGAGATTGTCCTTGAACTTGCAATTCCCCTGCCTCAGCCTCCCAATTTAGTGAGACCCTGTTGCAAAATAAAGAATAAAAAATAGGGCTGGGGGTATAGCTCAGAGGTAGAATGCTCCTGAGTTCAATCCCCAGTACCAGGAGCTACATTCATGTGAAATTGGTAGATGTTTGTTTTTTTGTTTGTTTGTGGTACTGGGGATTGAGCTCAGGGGCATTCTACCTCTGAGCTATACTCCCAGCAGTATTTTTTTGTTTTGTTTTGTTTTTTTGTTTTTTGCGGTACTTGGGATTGAACTCAGGGGCATTCTACCTCCGAGCTATACCCCCAGCCCTATTTTTTATTCTTTATTTTGAAACCGAGTCTCACTAATTTGCGGAGAGCCTCACTAGGTAGCTGAGGCTGGCCTCGAACCCGGATCCTCCGGTCTCAGCCTCCCGAATGCTGGGATTACAAGCATGCGCCACCACGCCCGGCTCTCCCAGCCCTATTTTGAAACAGAGTCGCACAAGTCCTACCTCTCTGAATCTTGAACTACTATTCATAAGATTTTACTATATATTTCAACATGTCACCTCTCTGGACCTACAAAACACATGCAAACTTTGAGTTTACATTAGCTGAAATATACAAATATGACTGTGTGTTGATAAGCTTTAGGAGTAGGAGAATCATTTAAAAAGTGAGTGTGTGTGAAAGAATGATTGTGTTTATACCTATCTTGAGAAAAAGGGAATTTTAGAAATAAAAGATAATTTCAGAATAGTTGATCATTTGCTAGCAAACTAGAAATCACACATATCTGAAAATAATTAAAAATATGTTATTAGGGTGAATTAATGACTAATTTAGTAGATAAGTTCAACATTTTATTGTATAAAATTTTTGTCTTTTTTTCTTCCTTCTCCTGCTTCTTTTCTTTTAATACTTAGATTTGAATCCAGGAGCACTCTACCACTGAGCTACATCCTCAAAATTTATTTTGGGTCGGGCATGGTAGCCCATGCCTGTAATCCCAGAACATGGGAGGCTAAGACAGGAGGGTCACAAGTTCAAGGCCAGCCTCAGCAACTTAATGAGGCTGTCAGCAACTTAGACTGTCAGCAACTTAGTGAGACCCCGTTTCCAAATAAAAAATAAAATAGGGGTGGAGGTTCACCTCAGAAATAGAATGCCCCTTGATTCAATCCCCAGCACCACACACACAGAAAAACATTTTTTTTTAATTTTGAGTCAAGTTCTCCATATATTGCCCAAGCTGGACTCAAACTTGGTATATGCTTGTCTCAGCCTGCCAAGTAGTTGGAGTGACAGGCATATACACCCTCGTCCACCTGGCTTTTTTGTTTTTTTTCTTTTGCATTACTGGGGATGGAACTCTGGCATTCTACCTCTGAGCTACACCCCAGCACTATTTTTTATTCTTTATTTTGAAAGAGGGTCTTACTAAGTTGCAGAGAGCCTCACTAAGAAGCTGAGGCTGGCCGCGAACCCAGATCCTCTGGTCTCAGCTTCCCAAGTACTGGGATTACAAGTGTGCGCCACCACACACGCCTGGCTTCTTCATGCTTCCTTTTCTCATAATTATTCAGTTGCCTTTCGTCAGATAATTACTGAAAAACTCGTAATTATTAATAAGGCATACCTGAGGCAATACACACTAAATTTATAGTTAGTAACCACACTCTTCATGAACCTTTCCTCTACTCCGGTGCAAAGCATAATTGTCTTTCCTTTTCAGTTAGTCTTCATCAAGAAAATCGCCCCAGTTGAACATGGTAGTACATGCCTGTAATCCTAGAAACATGGGAGACTGAGGCAGGAGGATTGCAAATTTGAGGCCAGCCTGGGCAACTTAGTGAGGTCTTATTTCAAAATAAAAAGTAAAAAGGACTGAGGATGTAGCTCAGTGGTAGAGTGTCCTTGATTTCAACCCCCTAGTATGGAAAAAATACTGCTTCAATATCATTGTCTCCAAATTCTAAGTGAGATTTTTCTCAACATATGTGAATTGTGGAAGCTGAGCATGGTGGTGTACGCTTGTAATCCCGGTACTTGGGAGGCTGAGATAGGAGGATCACAGGTTCACGGTCAGCCTCAGCTACTTAGGCCCTCTGCAACTTAGTGAAACCCTGTTTCAAAATAAAGAACAAAAAATAGGGCTGGGGGTGTAGCTTGGAGGTAGAATGCCTCTGGGTTCAATTCCCTGTACCGCAAAAATTCATATATATGAATTGTGGCTTTTATGAAACCACATTCACGACTTTTCGTCAGATAGTGAGCACTGAGATACTGATTTGGCTAAACATAAGTATTTTTTACATAAAAATTTTGAGGATCTGCCAACAAGGAAATTATTTTAATCGAAATTATTTTGGGTGGTATTAGGGATGGACCCCAGGGGTCCTCTAGCATTGAGGTACACCACCAGTTCTTTTTATTTTATTCTAAGAAAAGATCTTGCTGAGTTTCCCAGGCTAGCTTTGAATTTGCAATCCTCCTGCCTCAACCACCTGAGTAGCTGGAATTGTAGATATGTGCCACGGTGCCAGCATATTTTACATATTTCTTGATGTTACTATTTTAAAAGATCTTAGTTTATATCCTCATTTAAATACTTAACCCATCTGTAATTATTAGTTTTTCTTGATACTGAGTGAACACATTTTTTTTTTTTTTTTTTTTGCAGCACTTGGGATTAAACCCAGGGGCATTCTACCTCCAAGCTACACCCCCAGCCCTATTTTTTATTCTTTATTTTGAAACAAGGTCTCACTAAGTTGTGGAGGGCCTCATTTAAGTAGCTGAGGCTGGCCGCAAACCTGGATCCTCCGGTCTCAGCCTCCCAAGTACTGAGATTACAAGCGTGTGCCACCATGCCTGGCTATTTTGTTCTTTTTGATGCTGGGGGTTGAACCCAGGGCATTCTACCTCTGAGCTACACCCCAGAACTTTTTGGCTTTTATTTTGAAATAGTCTCAGCCGGGCATGATGACTTACACCTGTAATCCTAGTACTTTGGACGCTGAGACAGGAGGATCACAGGTTCAAGGACAGCCTTAGCAAGCAGTGAGACTCTCATCAGCCTAGTGAGACCCTGTTTCAAAATAAAAATAAAATAGGACTCAGAGGTAGAATGCCCTGGGACTCAATTATCCTCCTCCCCCAGTAGCACAAAAGGAAAGAAAGAAAAAGAAACAGGGTCTCACTAAATTGCTGTGGCTTGCCTCAAACCTGTGATGTTCCACTCTTGTCTCCAAGTAGTGGTATAACTGGTATGTACTACCATGCCTGACTCTTAAGTATTTTACAGTTCTGTCACTTTGGGTTTGTGAAATATTTAGAACTCCATTATTTAATGTTCTTAATTTGTCTTTTTAACTACCTTTTAATTCTTTAGTTTAAGTTCATTAGAGTCAAATAACAGACTATATGAAATTGACACTGAAATTTGTCAGCATTTTGTGATATAGGTAATTTCTAGAAATGGTAACTTTGCATTTGAAAAGAACATATAGGTGCACATTTCAATTTATTTCTATCAAATCAAACATTAATTCTGTTTTTAAATCTTCTCTATTTAAATTGTTGGCCTAGTTTGTCTGTTCTTTAATAGAGTTGTATTACATATCAGTCAGGGTTCACTAGAGTAACAGAACTGACACATCACACATGTGGTAAAAGAGGATTTACCAAATCAGCTCACAGTCCAAAGCACTGTAGTCCCAAGTTCCCAACTGCATGTGGAGAGCCGGAGTGACCAGCAGCTGGTCGAGTGGTCCAAGAGCTGGAGTCTCAGAATTGGGACAACCCCTAATTCAGTTCCAGTCCAAGATGAAAAGGCAGGAAACTCTGGAGAAATGATGGTGAAGGTCCAGGTCAAAGAGCCGAAGGCCAATTCTTAGACAAGAGCAGACATGCTGTCTTCAGGAAGAACCACCATGCGTTCACAGGGCATTCTTCTTTTATCCAGGTCCTGCACTGTCAGAACTGTGCTGTCCACATTCAGGGCAGGACTCCCCTTCAACCTGCCATTACAGAAAGCAGTCATCATGATCATCAACACACCTAAAGACGTAATCTTAAATGTTTCATGATCCAGTCAAGCTGACAAGCCAAACTAAGCATCACAATTCCACCCCTTGCCAACTTGACTCCTAACTCCATCATATTTATCACATTTATTTAAATCATATTAATCTTCAAATAAGCACCATAACATCAAAATCTCACCTAACATGATATATAACTATTCTACATACAACCTGAAATGCATCAGTTACTTCCCCTGAATCAGAGACAGTTTTCTGAGTAGTGCTTACTCCTAATATTTAGATACTATAATACAGATTTAACAACAGGTACTGATATTAAATCCACCAATATTATGTTACATGATAGGGAATTGGGGAGGAGATAAAACAGATATATGCTTAATACATGTAAGTATACACACACAAAAAGATTCTTAACAAAATAGGAAAGAAATATTTATGGCAATTATAATCATTTCTCTAACTGATGTCATGGCTATAGTTGGTACTTATAGCTACCTTCTTCCACTACCCATTCTGCCTTACCTTTACCTTCAGCCAGCACTTTAGCAGGTCTTGGTTCTTTACCTGGAAGGGCGACCCACACCTTCATTCCTGGAGGGTCTCAAGACATTGGTCGTCATGCCTGGATTAGGTGGTTGTAGTTTTCTATTGACTTTAATAATAGGATATGGCAGTACTAGGAGTTACCCTAAGAGATCTGATTTCCAGGAATACTTCTCCTTACTTCTGTTGTGGCATAATAGTCCAGTTTCCTCTAGGTAATCTGGACTGATCACTCCTGCCAACACCATAACTCCATTCTTAGCCTGTTGACCCAAAAGCATGCGGGACCCAAAGTGACCGTGGGAAGTCTTCCAGTTTAGTGGAATCATCCCCACTTCTGTAAAAGGACCTGGAGGCCAGGAGAACATAAAGGTGCCAGGGACAGGAAGCAAAAATTTTACTAGTGGGTCACTAGGGGTAACGATGAGTGGCACCACTCCTGTTTTTCACCCCTTGATTCCTGGACCCATCAATTCTGGCTATAGAGGAAACAGTGCCATAGAGTGGGTGCTGTTTTAGAGAATATACAGCCTTCTGGGGAGCCCTGCCCCAGCCCTGCAAGGTAATGTCACCTAGCTGCTTCAAAAGGCCATTCCACCATTCTGTCAAACCAGCTGCTTCAGGATGGTGGGGAACATGGTAAGACCAGTGAGTCCCAGGAGCATGAGCCCACTGCCACACTTCTTTGGCTGTGAAGTGAGTTCTTTGGTCAGAAGCAATGCCGTGTGGAGTACCATGGCTGTGGATAAGGCATTCCCTAAGTCCACAGGCAGTAGGTATTGCAGATGCTTTATGTGCAGGAAAGGCAAATCCATACCCAGATTGTGTCTATTGCAGTAAAGACAAAGCGCTGCCCTTTTCATGATGAAGGGGACCAATGTAATCAACCTGCCGCCAGGTTTCGGGCTGATCACCTCGAGGAAGCTGCCATATCAGAGGCTCAGCGTGGTCTCTGCTGCCGGCAGGTTGGACACTCGGCGTGTCTGTAGCCAGATCAGCTGTGCTGAGTGGGGTCCATGTCGCTGAGCCCATGCACACCCACCATGGCCACACAGTTCATTTATCAATGACGGGGAGGCTGGGGAGAAAGACCGACTGCTATCCACAGACTGGATCTTCCTGTCCACTTGATTGTGAAGGTCCTCCTCTGCTGAGATCACCTTTTTTTTTTTTTTTTATGGTACTGGGGATTGAACTCAGGGGCATTCTACCTCCGAGCTACACCCCCAGCCCCATTCTTTATTTTGAAACAGGGTCTCATTAGGTTGCGGAGGGCCTCACTAGGTAGCTGAGGCTGGCCTCGAACCTGGTTCCTCCTGTCTCAGCCTCCCAAATGCTGGGATTACAAGCATGCGCCACCACGCCCAGCTGAGATCACCTTTTGATGGTCATTAACATGGGACACAAGTGTCTTCACATTCTTTGTCCATGGAGAGAACTGTCCACATACCTCTTCCCCCAGTGTCGTTGTCACCAACCTTCCCATCATGTTCTTTCCAAAACTCCCTGACAATCCAGCTAAACCATTGGCTACTGCTCAGGAATCAGTGTGTAATTGTACATCTGGCCATTTTGCCTTCCCAGCAAAATGCCCAACCAGGTGCACTGTGCGAGGTTCTGCCAACAGAGGAGATTTCCCCTCACCAGTGACCTTCAGGGATGTCCCAGAGGGGCTGTAATGCTGCAGCTGTCCATTTTCAGGTAGACCAGGTCCAAGCTTTCTCTTCCTCTGTGAACTGATCATATGGATACCCCATGCGGCCATAGCTCCATGCTGGGGGACACAAGATACTGTGGCAGGAGTAGGACCCATGGGTATTTGAGCTCTTCTTCATGTAACTTACTTGTGCATTCAGGACTTGCTTGGACTCTATCACTATATACCATTTCCACTTGATAATGGATTCCTGCTGTGCACGTCCAAGTTTGTGGCTTGGCAGGTCAGACAGCACCAGTGCATGCTGGGCAGCTCACGTCACATGGTAACTTGGTGATCCTTGGTCAAGTGTTCAGTTTCCATAAGGCCCAGTAGTGAGGCAAGAACTGCTTCTCAAAGGGAGAGTAATTGCAGATGATGGCAGGCGCTTGGTCCAGAACCACAAGGGCCTCCTTTTTGATTCCCCTATGCGGGCCTGCCAAAGGTTCCAGAGTGTGCCACTCACACCTCAAGCGCCATAGGATCTGCTGGATCATAGGGCTCAAGTGGCAGAGCAGCCTGCACAACAGCTTGGACCTTCTGTTCCGAGCCCCAGTCAAAACTAGCAGGGTTTTGAGTCGCTTGGTAGCCAGGCAGGAGTAACACAGCCAAGTGAGGAATGTGTTGCCTCCCAAAGCCAAATAGGCCCACCAGGCATTGTGCCTTTTTTTTTTTTTTTAATTTTAGTTGGGGGAGGGGCCAGATGCAAGTTATCCTTTACCTGAGAATCTCAGCATGCCCCACACTACTGGACTCTTAGAAATTTGACTGAGGGCCAAGGCTCTTCATTTTAGTTGGGTTTATATCCCATTTCTTGGCACGCAAATGCTTCACTAACAAGTCCAGAGTGGTTGCTACCTCTTGCTCACTGGGTCCAGTCAACATAATGTCACCGATGTAATGGACCAGTGCAATACCTTGTGGAAGAGAAAGCTGATCAGTATCTCTGTGACCCAAATTATGACACAGGCCTGGAGAGCTGATCTGCCCCCGGGGGAGGACCGTGGAGGTGTACTGCTGCTCTTGCCAGCTGAAAGCAGACTGCTTCTGGTGGGCCTTATGGACAGGCATGGAGAAGAAGACATTAGCTGAATCAGTAGCCACATGCCAGGTGCCAGGAGATGTGTGAGTCTGCTCAAGGAAGGAAAACACACCTGGCACAGTGCTGCAATTGGAGTCACACCTTGGTTAAGCTTACAATGATCAACTGCCATTCTCCAAGTTCCACCTGTATTCTACATTAGCTAAATAGGAGAGTTGAATGGGCATGTGGTGGGAGCCATCACCCCTGCATCTTTCAGGTCCTCGATGGCGGCACTCATCTCTGCAGTCCCTTTCGGTATGTGATATTGCTTTTGATTCACTGTGTTCCCAGGTAGAGGGATCTCTAATGGCTCCCATTTGGCCTCTCCCACCATAATAGTCCTCACTCCACAGGCTAGGGAACTTGGATTCTGCCAAGTGCTAAGTGTGCCTGGAAACAATTACATATTCTAGGACTGAGGAACTAACTACACAATGAGTTTGGGGATCAAGCAGACTCACTGTGAGTTGGGCCTTGGCTAAAACTCCTTTGATCACCTGACCTCCATAAGCACCTACTTTGATCAAAGGTCATAATGATGTTTTGGATCTCCTGGAATCAATGTCAATTCAGAACCAGTGTCCAGCAGTCCCCAAAATGTCGCATGTCCTTTGCCCCAATGTGCCTTTGGGAAGGATGAGAAAAAGATTAACAGTAGGACTTTTTGGTTCTCTTCCAGGATCCTTCCTGAAAGGGACCTGGCCTCCCTTCAGTCAAGGGGTTCTGGGTTTGTAATCTGGCTGAAGTCTGGGAATTGGTTGAGGGGCTGTGATTCCCTGCTGCTATGATTTATCTTAGACTTTGCTACATTTGTCCTGGAAGTTTTCTGCTTATATAAATCAGAAAAGAATTTGGTAGGTTTCCTGTCCTTTTTCACTTCTGGGAACACCGTATCTAATCAGCTAACGCCATAGATCTACACGAGTCAGACCATTCTGTTAGGTGCTTCTCCTCTGCTGCCCACGATCAGAAGGACAACCATCTTGCCTGTGGTGGTTGAAAGCCTCTACTTGGCTTCTGCCACTCTGGGATCCAATCTTAACCACCACATTTAAGTTTCCCACTTGATCGATTGAGTCTCCCACTGTAAGTTCCAGCATACAGAGAACAATACAGAGCCCTTCAGGATAATGATACAAAGCCCTTTAAGGATAATGGTGCCCCTATCACAAATTTGTTTCTTAAAGTATGGTGAAAGGCATATCCTCTGAATGCATCTACTGTGGAGGAGAAGGTCTTACATGGCAAATTAACGCCAGCATTCCAACCTCTCTGAGCCTTTGAGTCCCCTGGAAACCAAGGGAGGTCAGGAATTTCCAACTGGTTCACATAGGTCATCTTTTGCTCCATACCTTGGCCAACCAACCAAATAAACTATTAGCACTTTTTTTGGTTGGGGGGAGTTCTGGGTTTTGGACCCAGGGGCATTGTACCAGCTATACCCCTAGCCCTATTTTTTTTTTTTTTTTTTTTTTTTTTTTTTTTTTTTTTTTTTTTTTTTTGCAGTACTGGGGATTGAACTCAGGGGCATTCTACCTCCGAGCTATACCCTCAGCCCTATTTTTTATTCTTTATTTTGAAACTGAGTCTCACTAAGTTGCGGAGTGCCTCACTAGGTAGCTGAGGCTGGCCGCGAACCAGGATCCTCCAGTCTCAGCCTCCCAAATGCTGGGATTACAAGCGTGCATCACCACGTCCGGCTCCTAGCCCTATTTTTTATTTTGTGTGTATATGTGGTACTGGGGGCCTTCTAACTCTGGCCTATACCCCCAGCCCTATTTTTTATTTTGTGTGTGTGTGTGGTACTGGGGGTAGAACCTGGGGGCCTTCTAACTCCGGCCTATACCCTCAGCCCTATTTTTATTTTTTATTTGGAAACAGGGTCTTGCTAATTTGCTGAAAGCCTCACTAAGTTACTGAGGCCATCTTTGAACCTGCAATCCTCCTGTCTCAGCCTCCCAAGTACTGGAATTATAAGCGTACATCATCATGCCGGGCTTGATTTTTATTTTAAGATGAGGTCTTGCTAGGTTGATGAGAGTCTCATTACTTGCTGAGGCAAGGCTGTCCTCAAACCTGCGCTCCTCCTATCTCAGCCTCTCAAGTACTGAGGTTACAAGTGTGCACCATTATGCCCAGCTCTTAGTACCCTTTTTTCCCTATGCGTTTTTATTGGTGCATTATGGTCTCACACCGCAATGTAAATCATGTTGACAATGACATACATGCATATAGAACTTAGTGTCCCCTCGCCTCTCCATCTCCCCCCTTCCCATACAGAGGACTGAGACCGACATTGGTACTTTCACATATGTGCACACAGTTGATGTTAATAGTTCCATCAGTGAACCTCAGTCTTCCCCCTCCCCGTCCCTTAGCTCACTTCTCTGGCTACACTGAGGTTTCTCCTCCATTATCTGGAATCCCTCTGGTATCCCAGTTACTCCCTAGCTTGCCCATATTAAAGAAAACGAATGACCCTTCACTTTCAGTGACTGGCCAATCTCACTTAACATAACGCTCTCCAGGTCCTTCTGTTTTCTTGCAAATGATGTATTCTGCTTTATTGCTGAGTAGGATTCCATTGTGTGTATTTCCCATAGTTTTGAAATCCATTCTAATAGTATCCTTTTTAACTCTGCCAGCTGCTGGATTAAATTTAGAATCTCTGCTTAATGGGCCCATATCAATAAATTCAGCCTGATCTAACTGTATGTTACTTCCACCATTATCCACACCCTTAAAATCCACTGCATACATGTTCCCCAGACTTTTTCTTGTATGAATTAGAAAACTCAGGAAGTTCCTTTGAAATATAGTGTTCTTCCTCATGGGTCCCACTGGGTACCTCAGCTCTAGGGGCCGCTTAGACTTGGATCTAGTTGTAGGCCTAGAGGAGACCGTGGGTCCTGGGGAGTATCAGCATTATCTCACTCTGTTCCCATAGGCAAGGCTGGATTTGTTCCTTCATGGAAAGGCGGAGAAACCAGTTTTTTAAAAATGTGGTTTCATTGGTGCATTATCGTCTCACATAATGTAAGTCATGTTGACACTGACATACATGCACACAGCACTTGGTGGCCCCCTCACCTCCCCATCTCCCCCCTTCCCATACAGAAGACTGAGACTGACATTGGGATTTTCACATATGTACACACAGTTGATGTTAGTCCTTCCAATAATGAACCTCAGTCTTCCCCATCCCCTTCTCTTAAACCACATCCCTGGCTACACTGAGGTTTCCCCTCTGTTATCTGGAATCCCTCTGGTATCCATTACTCCCTAGCTTGCACTTATTAAAGAAAACATATAAGCTGGGCATGGTGGCGCACGCTTGTAATCCCAGTACTTGGGAGGCTGAGACAGGAGGATCACAGGTTCGCGGCCAGCTTCAGCTACTTAGTGAAGCCCTCTGCAACTTAGTGAGACCCTGTTTCAAAATAAAGAATAAAGCCGGGCATGTGGCGCACACTTGTAATCCCAGCATTTGGGAGGCTGAGACTGGAGGATCCGGGTTCATGGCCAGCCTCAGCTGCTTAGTGAGGCCTTCTGCAACTTAGTGAGACCCTGTTTCAAAATAAAAAGAATAAAAAATAGGGTTGGGGTTGTAGCTCAGAGGTAGAATGCCCCTGTGTTCCATCCCCAGTATCCAAAATAAAGAAAGAATAAAAAATATCTGGGGGTGTAGCTTAGAAATAGAATGCCTCTGAGTTCAATCCCCAGTACCGAAAGAAAAAAAAAATCCCTTACTTTCTGTGACTGGCTAATCTCACTTAACATAATGTTCTCCAGGTCCTTCCATTTTCTTGCAAATGACATTATTTTCTTCTTTATTGCCGAGTAGAATTCCATTGTGTATATTTCCCAAAGTTTTGTGATCCATTCATCTGTCGATGGTTACCTGGGTTGATTCCATAATTTGGCTACTGTGAATTGTGCTGCTATGAACATGGGTACTCATATATTATTGTAGTTCTCTGGTTTCAACTCTTTGGAAAGATACCCAGCAGTGGTATAGCTGGATCATATGGTGGATCTATTCCCAGTTTTCTAAGGAATTTCCACACTATCTTCATAGTGGCTGAACTAGTTTGCAATTCCACCAACAGTGGAGAAGAGTTCCTATTTCCCTGAAAAAACAGTACTATAAAGTGTGGGGAGGCCATGTCTTCTGGCAGGATAAATCCAGGGGAATGAAGGGACTCAACATACTCAGCCTCTTCAAGATCCTCTCCTAGCCGGGCGTGGTGGCGCACGCTTATAATCCCAGCATTCGGGAGGCTAAGACCGGAGGATCCGGGTTCGCGGCCAGCCTCAGCTACCTAGTGAGGCACTCCGCAACTTAGTGAGACTCGGTTTCAAAATAAAGAATAAAAAATAGGGCTGGGGGTGTAGCTCTGAGGTAGAATGCCCCTGAGTTCAATCCCCAGTACCAAAAAAAAAAAAAAAAAAAAAAAAGATCCTCTCCTGCATCCCCATTCCATTTTTCAGGATCCCATGTTTTCCTAGCAGTGCACTAACTGCAGACACCTTTTGGGGAGTAAACAGTTGTACGTCAGTCAGTCTCATGGTACATTTGAGGGTTGCCATTTGCTGGCATAAATTTTTTTATTTCCTGTTAATCTTTCTGCATTTTGCTTTAGTATATCCTTTTGAAGAAATATATATCTGGGTTTCTTTTTTTTTTTTTCTTTTGCGGTATTGGGGATTGAACTTAGGGGCATTCTACCTCCGAGCAATACCCCCAGCCCTATTTTTTATTCTTTATTTTGAAACATGGTCTCACTAAGTTGTAGAGTGCCTCACTAGGTAGCTGAGGCTGGCCTCGAACCCGGATCCTCCGGTCTCAGCCTCCCAAATGCTGGGATTACAAGCGTGTGCCACCACGCCCGGCTTATACCTGGGTTTCTGTTTTGCATTGTTTTTTTCTTTTGAAAATCTATGCCTTAAAAATAAGTTTAATTTTATATTTTCTGTAATCACTTTCTACAATCTCGTGTCTTCTATTTATGATCCTTTTCTGAGTTTTATTTTGTCTTTGAGTTTGTGTTCTGTTACTGGACTGTAGCTGCTTCTGTGATGGGGCACGACCGTGAGGGCTCAGGGCATTTGAAGCAAGGGAATTGCTGTGGTCAGAGGGCAGCAGTGACAGGATTCTGAAATGGCCCCTGTGATTCCCGCCTTCTGATGTTCCAGCCTGTGTACTCTTCTCCCTTTAAGGATGGACAAGACCTGTGACTATGGAGGGGCCCCACTCAGTCACTAGGTTGCCTTCTATGGCAGAAGCAAGAAGTTTTACACATGTGCGTAAGGTGTCTGATCAGTTGACTTTAAGCTAAACAGGCTTAAACAAGCTCTAATCATGGGACCTATTCAGATGACTATCTAGAGACCAGAAGCAATTCTAGAAGATTCTCCTGCAGCTTTGAGGAAGCAAACAGTCCCTCTGTGGCCAGCTGTGGAGGGCTCCACACGGAAGCTGCCTGAGACCTTCAGGGAGCTGAGAGCAGGTCTGCTTAGAGCCATTCAGACAGCTCAAGAGTGAGTTCTACAACAACCCAAGGAAGGTAAGTAGGGGATATCTGCCATGTGGAGCCTTCCAACATGGACACAGCTTGTCCGGCCCTAGGGTGGTGCCATTTGAGATGCTGAAGAGACATGAACTGCCAAGCAGACCTGCTTCTCCCATGCCTGACTCTCGGCCTGCAGAGAGGACCCACTCACCTGTGCCTGACTCCTGAGCTGCAGGGAAGACTTGGCTCCCCATGCCTGAGTCTTGACCTGCAGAGGGAATCTGCTCATCTGTGCCTAACTCCTGAACCAAGAGAGGCCCTGGCTCACCTGTGCCCGACTCTTGACTACAGAGGGGACCCAGTTTACCTGTCCTCAGCTCCTGACCCACAGAGAGGATCCAGCTCACCTGTGCCTGACTCCGGACTCACCAAGAAGACCTAGCTCATCTTCCCTGACTCCTAACCCACAGAGAAGATCCAGTTCACCTGTGCCTGACTCTGACCTGCAGGTTTGAGGCTACCCTCAGTGCCTTAGCAAGACCCCATTTCAAAATAAAAAATGAAAAGAGCCAGGAGGTAGAAAACTCCTGGGTTTGATCCCTAGTACCAAAACCCAAAAACTCTAAAATGCACTTAAAAACCCAAACTTTCTAAGCCGGGCATGGTGGTGCACGCTTGTAATCCCAGCATTTGGGAGGCTGAGACCGGAGGATCAGGGTTCACAGCCAGCCTCAGCTACCTAGTGAGGCACTCTGCAACTTAGGGAGACCCTGTTTCAAACTAAAGAATTAAAAATAGGGCTGGGGGGGCCGGGCGTGGTGGCGCACGCTTGTAATCCCAGCATTCGGGAGGCTGAGACCGGAGGATCCGGGTTCGCGGCCAGCCTCAGCTACCTAGTGAGGCACCCCACAACTTAGTGAGACTCGGTTTCAAAATAAAGAATAAAAAATACGGCTGGGGGTGTAGCTCGGAGGTAGAATGCCCCTGAGTTCAATCCCCAATACCGCCAAAAAAAAAAAAAAAAAAAAAAAAAATAGGGCTGGGGGTATAGCTCAGAGGTAGAATGCTCCTGGGTTCAATCCTCAGTACCGCAAAAAAAAAAAAAAAAAAAAAAAAAACCCAAACTTTGAGACTGGCTGATCTTACTTTGCATATTTTTTAGTTCCATCTATTTTCCTGCAAATAATTTTGTTGTTCTATTTTCATTATTCATTCTTCTGTTGATAGACATTTAGGTGATTTCCCCTCTAACGGAGTTAGATGGAATCTCAGTGTATTTTTTATTTGCCTTAACCTGATCGCTAATAAAGTTGAACATTTTTTATATACTTATTGGCCATTTGTATTTCTTCTCTTGAAAAATGTTTATTCAACTCAAGTGCCCATTAATATTAATTCTCTATCAGAGGATTAGTGGGCAAAGGTTTTCTCCTATTATGTAGGCTAGCTCTTTGGGCTTTTATTTTGGGGGGAGAGGGGGCTAGTGGGAATGGAGCCTTCGGGTATTCTCTCTGAGCTACACTCCAGCCCTATTTTATTTTGAATCAGGGTCTAAGGTGCTGAAGCCAGCCTCGAACTTGTGATCCTTCTATCTCAGCATCCCAAGTATCGGGATTACAGGCATGCACCACCACACCTGGCTTTTAGACAGACTCTTGATTGTTTCCTTTCAGCTCCAGCCCTATCTTTTTTTTTTTTTTTAATTCTTTATTTTGAAACAGGGTCTCACTAAGTTGTGGACGGCTTCACTAAGCAGCTGAGGCTGGCCACCAACCCAGATCCTCCTGTATCAGCCCCTCAAATGCTGGGATTACAAGGGTGGGACACCACGCCCGGCCACAGAAGCTTTTTTATTCCATCCCATTTATTGATTTTTTGTTTTACTTCCTGATCTTTGGGGGTACTATGGAGGAAGTCTCTACCAGTGCCTGTATGTTGGAGAGCTAGTCCTCTGCCCTCTTCTAGTAGTTGCAAAAAATTGAACTCCAAAATAGCCATAAAAACAAATTATTGGGGCTGCTATCATAAAGAAATAACATTAGTTATAAACCTAATCTTAAGCTGGGCGTGGTGGCGCACGCTTGTAATCCCAGCATTTGGGAGGCTGAGACCGGAGGATCCCGGTTCGTGGCCAGCCTCAGCTACCTAGTGAGGCACTCCGCAACTTAGTGAGACCTGGTTTCAAAATAAAGAATAAAAAATAGGGCTGGGGGTATAGCTCGGAGGTAGAACGCCCCTGAGTTCAATCCCTAGTACCGCAAAAAAATTTAAAAAAATAAATAAAACTAATCTTAAGTTACAAAGCAAATTGCCTTTTCTTTTTATTTGTATATTGTTGTGTTGACTTATTTTCAGATCAAACTGTTGTAAATCATGAACTGAGATTTTTTTTCAGAAGTTGCCTCCTCTTCATTCCTGTCCCTGCAATACTTTGCCGCAGTTTGGCTTCTGCAGGTATCCTATCACATTGGAGCTATTTGTTAAAAATGTGTCACATTTTTTCTTCCATCTCCCCCACTGAGCACCGGACACCACAAGACCTGAGGCCGTTTTCTCTTTCATGCTCATTTTTGTATTGCAGGAGAGAAAAATAGTATCTTTTTCACACCAATTGCTAGAGTCATGGCTGAGACCCTACATCAATGATACATTGACAAGAGTATGCAAATGTATTTAGGGTAAATATCATTGGGGTTTTTGTTTGTGTGTGTGTGTGTGTGTGTGTGTGTGTGTGCGCGCGCGCGCGCGCGTGTGTGCACTATCAAGTCCAGGAACTTTCATATGCTATTCATATGCTAGACAAGTATTCTACTATTGAGCTATAACCCCAGCCTCTTTTTTTTTTTTTTTTTTTTTTTTTTTTTTGCGGTACTGAGGATTGAACTCAGGGGCATTCTACCTCCGAGCTATACCCCCAAGCCCTACTTTTTATTCTTTATTTTTGAAACCGGGTCTCACTAAGTTGCGGAGTGCCTCGCTAGATAGCTGAGGCTGGCCACGAACCGGGATCCTCCGGTCTCAGCCTCCCGAATGCTGGGATTACAAGCGTGCGCCACCACGCCTGGCATAACCCCAGCCTCTTAAACATAAGTTTTATTTGACACAAGAACCTTCAGAGCCGGGCCTAGTGGTGCATGCCTGTAATCCCAGTACTTGGGAGGCTGAGGCAGAAGAATCACAGGTTTGAGGACAGCCTCAACAAGTAGTGAGACTCTCATCAACCTAGCAAGACCCTGTTTCAAAATAAAAATAAAATAGGTCTGGGATGGTAGCTCAGACAGAATGCTCTTGGGTTCAATACCCCATACAAAAAAAAAAAAAAAACTCTCAGGAAAGAGGACCAAGAGCCAGGCATAGTGGTGCACACTTGTAATCCCAGTTCTTGGGAGGCTGAGACCGGAGGATCCTGGTTCACTGCCAGCCTCAGCTACTTAGTGAGGCCCTCCACAACTTAGTGAGACCCTGTTTCAAAATAAAGAATAAAAAACAGAGCTAGAGGTAGACTGCCCCTGGGTTCAATCCCCAGTACTGCCAAAAAAAAAAAAAAAGAGGATCAAGAGGATCAGGGAAGTCAGGTTTGCTGTATTTTCATAATTTGATAAGGTAATAAAACAATATCCTTTTTGTGCAAATATATGATGTCCCAGTGATAAAAAGATCTAGAGATATTGAGGTGCAGATGAGGACAGGAACTGAAACTACATACCTGAGTGAAGGACCAGGAACTCTTGGCAGCCAAAAGCAGCAGAGTGGACTGTGGGTGCAGCTGAACCCAGATCCAGACGGCACTGACACAGACACACCAAGTTGGGAGGAGAATTGTCTCTGTCTCGAGGCCAGCATCAAATGCTCTTCCAAGCCGGGCGTGGTGGCGCACGCTTGTAATCCCAGCATTTGGGAGGCTGAGACCGGAGGATCTGGGTTCGCGGCCAGCCTCAGCTACCTAGTGAGGCACTCCGCAATTTAGTGAGACTCGGTTTCAAAATAAAGAATAAAAAATAGGGCTGGGGGTATAGCTCGGAGGTAGAACGCCCCTGAGTTCAATCCCCAGTACCGCAAAAAAAAAATAAAATAAAATGCTCTTCCATACCCAGAAACCTAAAAGGACAAAGGACCGGCGCTGGCAGGTGGCACTGGCCTGCAGCTCAGGGGTAGAGCCATGGCCTGCCCAGCCTGAAGACCCGGCTTCTGTGTTAGTATCACGAATACAACAATTATAGGGGACAAGGAGATAAAACATTGGTGATCCCACCCAGAAACTTGGCTTAACCTAAGCAGCTAAGGAAAAGCAGGAATACTCTGCAACTTCCAAGGGCGGAGAAGTCTTAGGAGACATATTAACAGGCAGGTCAAAAGGGAAAGGTTTCAGCCGGGTGTGGTGACCCACACTTGTAATCCCAGCACTTGGGAGGCTGAGACAGGAGGATCCAGGTTCGCAGCCAGCCTCAGCTACTTAGTGAGGCCTTCCGCAACTTAGTGAGACCCTGTTTCAAAATAAAGACTAAAAATAGGGCTGAGGATGTAGCTCGAGGTAGAATGCCCCTGAGTTCAATCCCTAGTACCACAAAAAAAAGGGAAGTGTTTCATTTTGGTTGTCGCTGTTTGGTTTGGGGGGAGTCTCAGGTTTTTTTCTTTTGTTGTTGTTTTTTGTTTTTTATTTTGTGTGTGTGTGTGTGTGTGTGTGTGTGTGTGTGTGTGTGTGTGTGTGCGGTACTGGGGATGAATCCTGGGGGCATTCTACCACAGAGCTACAGCCCCAGCCCTATTTTTTTTATTATTTATTTTGAAACAGGGTCTCACTAAGTTGAAGAGGGCCTCACTAAGCAGCTGAGGCTAGCCGCGAACCCGGATCCTCCAGCCTCAGCCTCCCAAATGCTGGGATTACAAGCATGCACCGCCATGCCCGGCTGGGGGTCTCACTTTTGAACTCAGAGAATGGGGTCCATATGCTGTATCCCCTGCCCTGTTTATTATTTAATTCATTCATTTTATAACATAATAATTATTATATTATTTAGGAATAATAATCATGGGAGATCTGCTTATTTTGAAACAGGGTCTTGATAATTTACAGTACTAGGGCTTTACACTGTTCTTTCTGTATAAACCTCT
Organism: Graphiurus murinus; assembly: GCA_004027655.1. Lineage (NCBI taxonomy): Eukaryota > Metazoa > Chordata > Mammalia > Rodentia > Gliridae > Graphiurus > Graphiurus murinus. The sequence continues at coordinate 24,219 of PVLC010021598.1, forward strand.
CAAGGACTGCATTTTCTGACTTGAACACCAGAGGGCGCTGAGGAATTCTGTATATTTCTTGTTTCCTTTAGATTTCAGCAGTAGGGGTTTTATATACCTCCCAATAATTTTGTTTTCCAAGCTGTGCTTTAGGTTTTTTTTACAGTCCCACATAATGGTTTATGGTGAATACAGTGACCAGCGTGGGAAACGTGAATGAACAAGAGAAACAAAAGCTCAAGAGTCGCTCAGCAAGGCAAGACTTTACTTTTTGCAAAAAGGGTGTGCAATTGACAAAAAATCTGGTAAGCAAGTGCCCCAGCAGGAATTCCACGGGGATTTACCCCTGACCAGATGTCCTCCTGCCCTGTGAACAAAGGTGAGGACCTGTGTTCACAACTCTATGTGATTAGCTAGTTTAAACCAACGCATTATTAACTTTCTCACCTCATCAGGAGATGGCACTGTGGACTGAGAGTTTCCAAAATTCTGAGAGACAGAAATTAATGCACAATGGGGACAAGAAGACAGGCATGGTGTGCTCAGGAAGCTGAGATGGGAGGCTCGCAAGTTCAAGGACAGCCTCAGCAAGTAGTGAGACTGTCATCAACCTAGTGAGACTGTGTTTCAAAATAAAAATAAAATAGTGTTGAGAGTATAGCTCGGAGGTAGAATGCCCCTGGGTTCAATCCCCAGCACCACACACACACACACAAAAATTCAAAATCCAACTAAATATTACTAGTAAGAAATTCACCTCACAGGGAATGATATACACAAGATACAGATGAAAGGATACAAAAAGATATTCCATGTGAATGGAAATCCAAAATCAAACAGGAGTGGCTATATCCAACAAAACAGACTCATATCCAACACAGCAAGCTCATATTCAACAAAGCAGACTTCAAGCCAAAGCTTCTCAGAAGAGACAAGGAGGGCCACATCCTATTGGTAAAGGGAACAATAAAACAAGGTGATATTATGATAGCAAATATTTACTCCCCAAATATCAGAGCCCCTACATACACTAAACAAACACTACTGACATTAAGACAGATAGAGAGCCAGGCGTAGTGGTACATGCTTGTAATCCCAGTACTTGGGAGGCTGAGACAGGAGGATCGAAGGTTCGCAGCCAGCCTCAGCTACTTAGTGAGGCCCTCTGCAACTTAGTGAGATCATTTCAAAATTAAAAAATAAGCCGGGCATGGTGGCACATGCTTGTAATCCCAGTACTTGGGAGGCTGAGACCAGAGGATCCGGGTTCGCGGCCAACCTCAGCTACTTAGTGAGGTTCTCTGCAACTTAGTGAGACCCTGTTTCAAAATAAGCTACACCAAGCTACACCCCCAGTCCTATTTTTTGTTCTTTAGTTTTGAAACAGGGTCTCACTAAGTTGCAGAGGGCCTCACTAAGTAGCTGAGGCTGGCTGTGAACCCAGATCCTCTGGTTTCAGCCTCCCAAGTACTGGGATTACAAGCATGTGCCACCACACCCGGCTTAAAGGTGATCTTAAGAGGGAAATTTACAGCATTGAGTGCCCACATTAAAAAAAAAAAAAGACTCCAAATAAACAACCTACTGACACATCCCAAGGCCCTAGAAAACAACCTCAAGTCAAATAGAAGGCAGGGGGAAAAAAATAAAATTAGAACAGAAATAAATGAAATAGAGAATAAAAACAATACAAAAATCAATCAAAAGGCTGGTTTTTTTTTGAGAAAATAAACAAGATTGGCAAACCTTTAGCTAACTTAACCAAAAGAGAGAGAAATAACTCAAATTAATGAAATAAGAAACAAAAAGGGAGTTATCACCACAGATACCACAAAAATCCAAATGACCATCAGGAGCTGCTTTGAAAATTTATGCTCCAACAAATTGGAAAATCTAGAAGGAATGGACAAATATCTAAACTCCTACAATATTCGTGAATTGAACCAAGAGGACATAGAAAACCAATATCAAATGAGATCGAAGCAACAATAAAAAGCCTCCCAAAAAAGAAAAGCCCAGATCCCAATGGATTCTCAGCTGAATTCCACAAGACCTTCGAGGAACAGCTAAGTCCTATGCTTCTCAGATTATTTCATGAAGTAGAAAGAGAAGGAGTACATCCTCATTCATTCAATGAAGCCATCATCACCCTGACACCCAAGGCAAGTAAAGATAGAAAGAAAATTACAGACCAATTTCCTTAATGACTATAGACACAGAAAGTTTAATAAAATGCTAGCAACTCAAATTCAAAAACACATCAAGAAAGTCATCCTGGCCGGACATGGTGGCGCACGCTTGTAATTCCAGTACTTGAGAGACGAAGACAGGAGAATCATAGGTTTGCGGCCAGCCTCAGCAACTTAGTGAGACCCTGTTTCAAAATAAAGAATAAAAAATAGGGCTGGGAGCCGGGCGTGGTGGCGCACGCTTGTAATCCCAGCATTCGGGAGGCTGAGACGGGAGGATCCGGGTTCGCGGCCAGCCTCAGCTACCTAGTAAGGCCCTCCACAACTTAGTGAGACCCTGTTTCAAAATAAAGAATAAAAAATAGGGCTGGGGGTGTAGCTAGAAGGTAGAATGCCCCTGAGTTCAATCCCCAACATCGCAAAAAAAGAAAAAAATGAAAAGAAAATCATCCACCATAAATAAGTAGGTTTTCTCCCAGGGTTGCAAGGATGATTCAATATACACAAGTCAATAAACATAATTCATCACATAAACAGAACAAAGGATGAAAAACACATGATCCTCTCAATAGATGCAGAAAAAGCATTTGACAAAATGTGATACTCTTCATGCTAAGAACACTGAAGAAACTAGATATAGAAGGAAATTATCTCAATATCATAAAGGTAGTTTATGATAAATCCAAAGCCAGTATCATACTTAATGGAGAAAAACTGAAAGAATTCCTGTTAAAGTCAGGAACTATCACCACTTCTATTTAACATAGTACTCAAAATTCTAGCTAGAAGCCAGGCGTGGTGCTGCACGCTTGTAATCCCAGCATTTGGGAGACTGAGACCAGAGGATCCGGGTTCGCGGCCAGCCTCAGCTACTTAGTGAGGCACTCCGCAACTTAGTGAGACCCTGTTTCAAAATAAAGAATAAAAAATAGGGCTGGGGGTGTAGCTCAGAGGTAGAATGCCCCTGAGTTCAATTCCCAGTACCCAAAAAAAAAAAAAAATTCTAGCTAGAGCAATAAGACAAAAGAAAGAGATTAAAGGGATACAAATAGGGAAAGAAGAAATGAGATTATCTCTATTTGCTGATGACATCATCTTATTCTTAGAAGACCCAACAAAATCGCCGGGCGTGGTGGCGCACGCTTGTAATCCCAGCATTCGAGAGGCTGAGACCGGAGGATCCGGGTTCGCGGCCAGCCTCAGCTAACTAGTGAGGCCCTCCGCAACTTAGTGAGACTCGGTTTCAAAATAAAGAATAAAAAATAGGGCTGGGGGTATAGCTCGGAGGTAGAACGCCCCTGAGTTCAACCCCCAGTGCCGCAAAAAAAAAAAAAAAA
>PVLC010021599.1:0-28232 GCA_004027655.1 Graphiurus murinus
TTACCTTTTGTTCCTTGCCCTTTCCCCCTCCCTCTCCTAAGGACGTTATTGCCTTCGGAAGAGCACTGCAATATCCCAAGCCTGCCATGTCAGCAGGGAAGCCATTTTTTAGAAAGCCAGCTGTTATTTTAAAATCTTGGCTTTCTCTGGGGCTTCCCCTGGTTAGCACATTGTGCTTTTGACCTTGACAAGGTCTCTTGAGGGTGTGTGCAAGATCTGAAAACGAGAAAGCAACAGAGGAACTCATGGACACACATACCTTTCGAAACTGCAGTTCTACAGCCTATGCAGCCTTAGGTATTGAATATTGTTAGCTATTGAATAAGCTTTGCCTATAAGGCATTTAAGATGTACAAATCACCAGGAAGAGCAGACATTCTCCATGAGACAGACCTCAACACTTAGGTATTTCACAGCATACATACAGAGGATTCTGAGTTGAAAATAAAAAGTGTCCCCAAAAATGCATTGCATTTCTATTTTTATCATATAGCAATTAGAATTAATGTGGGTTTGTTGTTGCTTGTTTATTGTGGTACTAGGGATTGAACCCAGGGGTGTTCTACCTCTGAGCTATACTCCCAGCTCCTTTTTTTATTTTTATTTTTTGTTTTGAAACAGGGTCTCACTAAGTTGCTGAGAGCCTCACTTTGTTGCTGAGGGTGGTCTCAAACCTGCAATCCTTCTGTCTTAGCCTCCCAAGTACTGGGATTACAGGTGTGTCCCCCATGCCAGACCAGAATTAATGTTTTTAAACTATCATATCATTCAATTTATAAGTGATCTCCCATCCTCAAAAACTGAAAAGCTTAAAAAGCCATCAATGACTTCAGTTTCAATAGATATTGAATGAGAGGATAATGACTTCCCTTAATATTTAGCTAAAATGAGCCATAGTGCTCATTAGGCATTTCCTTTGTATTCTACTCTTTATTGCCCTTTTTAGGACAAGAGAATCTTGAGAGATGAAAGGTACATATCCTGCTTATGACTGTTCATCCACAATGCCCCCAACAACTTCATACAAGTCCTAGCTAAACACCTCTAGTCTTCTTTCTGGGAGGAGAAAAATGTATAGTTGACTAGGTTTGCTCCATAATGCCTGATGGCCCTAGAGGACAGCAGAAAGGGGAACAAGAATGCTGATGACAAGCTTTGTACAGTGCTATCTAGAGTTAAGTCCTGGATCTGGTGCTTGGATTGAAAAATGTGGATCAGTTTGAAGTTTATGCTGAAATCAAAGCCAATCACTGGGGCAGTTTTACAGCAATTAAAATGCAAAGTATAAAAATAAACCTTGATCATCAGGATGAGTATTTCTTATTTTCCTTCTTTAAAAAAATACGAGAGAATACATAAAACTATGCAGCACACCTGTGATCATTTTCCCTTTGCCTTTCAATGTGAAAAGGTGCACACAGACACTTGAGTATACTGCTGAAGACTTTGGTGATTGTGTATTTAAATGAGGCTATGTGTTCAAAATTTAGGGATAATTGGGAGAATTAAAGATGTCCACTAGGGGATTTGGGTTTTTTTTAGGTGCAATTTGTAAGTATAAAATTTCCACTTTGTATTAGTGAGGGTCAATGACAATGACTTGAAAGATTTGATGCCCTTCAAAGCCCAGAGTTGTCTCCAGGGGAAACAGCAGGGCCTGGTGAGAACACTTATGGGGACTCACGGAATCCCTGGGGCCTCGTTATTATTTTACAAATTCTGCTGTGAAATCTGGAGGACATCAGGCTTCACCAAATAATGAAAGCAGTGGGTGTGATCAAATAACAGATCTTTGTACTTGGTCTGTAATTTAGATGAGGACAAAAACAGTTGCAGATGAATATTAGAAATATGGTATTGGGCCATATACTGGCAGTTCTTACTCAAAGAAGTCAAAGTAATAGGAAAAAGGGGAAGATGCTGTGGATCAGTTTGTTCTTCTAAAATAAAATTGTGGATTGCACAAGATAATCAGTGTTGATGTTGGTATTTTTTCTACTGATGCATAAATGAAGTAGGCTCCAGAATTTTGGATTTCCTAGACTAATTAAGAAAAAACCCTGGGGATTTATTTGAAATGGCTAAATGAAATGCTAAATAAAGGCATTAAAATACATCTCTCTAAAGGAGGGGAACTCCATCACCATCATTTACATATTTTTATTGTGGTTTTTGCATATGTATGTTTATAATTTTAACCATATTTAAATGTGGAATCCAGTGCCATTAAGTATTTTTATCTAGTTGTACAACCATCACCACTGTTTCTTTCTAAAACCTTTTCATGATCCTAAATAGAAAAATTCTAAATAGAAAAAATTCTCTCTGACACTCAACAGGCATTAACTCAACTGTTGGCTCCATGATGAGTCATTTGAAAAAAAATTACACAGAGTTTTAAAATCCTTCCTTATTTGCTGCATTTGTTGACGCTTTGGTAAATTTGAATGTGTAAGACTAACACTTTGGAAGCTGTTGTTTTTTTTAGGGTAGCCAAAGTCTGCAAAAGGATGAGCAACCAGGATGGATTTATTCTTATCACTGTGCTGTCCATGACCTATGGAAAACAATCACCCTGTCCTGTTTGCCATGCTTCTCTAGCACATACACAGTGCCTGGCACTGGGGTTCAAATTTTGACCTGCAGATACGTAAGCATATGTGTGCCTCTTACCATCTGGGTAAATTCAAAAGTTTACCTGCGGTTCTGCATAATATCTGAAAGAGGCTATCAGCCTTGGCTGCCTGGGGGGAGGTGAGGCGGAGGTCTGGGTAGAGGAATACAAGGCAGACTTTCATTTTGCATACTTTCGTAGCTTGAAAAATTTGAGCCATGTGAATGTGTTATGTGTGCACAAACTAAGTATAAATTTCTTCAATTTTGAAAAATTGAAGAAACTTAATTAGCAAATAAATACACCAAAAAATGCCTTGTCTAGAGTAACTCTGGAAAGACACACAGGACTCTGGCAGCCAGGAATGCAATATATTGTGTTATTAAAGAATTATATTTTTACAGAAGTCTTACTGCTCTGTTAATAAAAATGAGATCCTTCAACAAGTCTTAAGTGTGGAATTTTTAACTCACTTTCCCTACTCCTTAAAGATGCTATTGCTAAAGACACACATTGCTGTCTAACTTTGAATTATAAGGCAAAAATCAATGTTGAAAACACAATAAATGAAGATTTCCTCTTGACGTGAAGTGGTTGCTGCCATTTTTCACCATCTGTGACCCTGCCTTTTAATCTCACAGGCTACAAGATCATCCTCCTTCCACCTCATTCACTTCCTTGCCCTTCCAGGAGCTACCACTGCATAACCTCTAATCTCTCTCTCTAACCACTCTCTCTCTAAACAGTGCATACTCTTTGTGTTCTCCTCTTTGCTGTCAATCTAGTGTTAAACTAAATCGCCTACGATTGTATTTTACAATCTCCTCAAAGGCCTGAGGTCTTGCTGTTGAGACCTGTATTACCTGATGTGATGTGCTATGAAGCATCTGCTTAAGTATTGAGCAAATCTATCTCCTCCCTTGCCCTCTGGCTAAATTGACTCTGTGATGGGAAACTGCTCAACACCAACAAATAGCATGGTTTGAGGTGATGCTGATTGTGACTGTGAGATGTATTATTGTCATACTCAAGCTTCAGAGTCAAAAGTAAAGATACATGCCAGCATTGTCTACAGTCTAGAGATTTACTCATGGATATATTTTTTAAAAATTGTTTTAGAAGCACTGGAATATTTTTCCTTCAAAGACAGTCTTAAGCCAAGCTTTACCATATAAAGTTGATAATGGTGAGTCTCTCTACTTAAATTGGGCACCAAGAAGCCCCAGTGAGCTCTAGGGGGTCAACTTAAGACAGTTTAAAAATCAGAGTTCTGAGATATACACCCAAAACTCTGTTAATATCCTGAAAGATGTTCTATCTCTTTTCCTCCTCCTCCTCCTTCTTCATCTTCTTCTTTGTTGTACTGAGGATTAAACCCAGGAATGTTCTACCTCCAAACAACACCCCAGTTTTATTTTACCTTTTACTTTGAAACAGGGAGAGTCTCCCTAAGTTGCTGAGTGACTGCTAAGTTTTTGAGGATGGCCTTGAACCTCGGGATCTTCCTGTCTCAGCTTCCTGAGTACTGGAAATACAGGTGTGTGCCCTGATACCCAGCTTGTTCTGTCTCTTCTCAACTCCATTTACTGTATATTTTTATGCCAAGAAGAAATGAAATGTGAAGAGAGGAAGAGGGAGTTCAGCTCTCTTTGGCTGACAGTTATTTGTGGGCTTTTGCCTTTCCACATTAGTATTATTTCACGTCTTTTCTCAACATTTAATGGTTGTGTCATCTAACAACTTTTCTTTCTCTGTTTCCTTATCAGTAAAATGGACTTAAGACATCTTCTTCCCAGGGTTCTTGTGAGTACTAAATGAGGTAATGCACACTGAGAACTAATCCTGGCCTGTAGTGAGTCTCCAGTAGTGTTCACTCTTACTAACATGAATGTCCAAAGTGGACAGTTCTGCAAAACAGCGTCTATCTTTCATTGTCCTTTTTGGTGTGCTCTTTCAGAAGATAATTCTTAGAAATTCACATCTCTTATTAACTCTCTGTCTCTCTCTCTCTTTTTTTTTTTCTTTTTTTTAATGTGGTACTGGGGACTGAACTCAAGGGTGTTCTACCTTTGAGTTACACCTTAGCCTTTATTTATTTATTTATTTATTTATTTATTTATTTATGTATTTATTTATTTATTTATTTATTTATTTATTTGAAACAAGGCCCTCTTAAGTTATCACGTGCTGGCCTTGAATCTGTGATGCTCCTGTCTCAGCCTCTGAAGTACTGGGATTGCAGGTGTGCACTACTGTGCCTGGCTTCTTGTCAGCTCTCGAGGGTTCTCCTAACACACTGTGTCAACAGCACAGGCATAATGCATTTTAGAGTCACCACCTCAGTGCCTTTAAAGAATTTATCTCTTTCTCTCTCGTTTCTATGTTTATCTTTAGACTCCAATTTCTCTCTGACCCTCCTCAATTTCCTTGAAGGTTTCAGACAGTCTGTATTTGGGTAAAATGGGTGTATTTACAGCTGCCACTGTTCTCCTTTCCCCTCCTGTTAAAATAACCTTGGTAACCTGTGGGAAAGGTTTCTAGGAAGGCCAAACTTTATTCTTATGGTGATTTGCTTTTTCTGGAACATAGTTATATAAATGGAATGGGATAAAATGTGGACTATTTTTATCCATTGCTTATCTCAAAATTATCCTCCTCGTGCCCAAAATAAGCTTAGATGAAGGCTATCTGGTTTGCGTATGGGTTTGGAGCACAAGAATCAGGCTGCCTAAATTTGAATCTCAGCTTTACTACAAACAATCACATGCCCATGGTGATTCTAAATGTCACTATTAATAAATAACTATTTTGCCATTAAGTCTGATATAACCGATCCCAGAACAAAAGATGATTTTAGTATCTTTGTTAATTAGAGTTGTCTGCTCTGGTTAATAATTTTCAGAATTTCAATTTATCCATATGATCAAAGTTTCATAAAGAACCATCACTTAATTCCTGCTAAGCAAATTACACTGTCATAGAGAGATGATGGAACACAGAAGAATATAAGATTTGAACATTTTACTAATATGTTGATTAACATTCTTAAGATATAAAATTCCAGGACTTTAACTAAAATAGAGTCTGTTTCAAAGGTGATAGAGAAACTGAAATATTAGCATGAGTCATTCTTCTTCATTAGGCTGTAATTATTCACAGATGCATTAATTTTTTAAAATGTCTCTTTTTATGGTAAAGAGGTAGAGCTCACACCTACTTGCCTCTACTTGGACCACTTCCACTCTGTGGTAAAGTGTAAATAAGGTATTTGTAATTTGCCAAAGGGGCACTGCTGGTTTTATACGCTGGTAAGGCTGACATCTTCAATTAATGTGTAAGACATGAGGGTAATACCAGCACTGAGTCAATTTTTGAAGTAAAAAGGGAAAACAAAAGTTTTGATTTTTGCTTAACAAGCAATCATTAATCTATAGCCTATAAGTGTCATGTATGAAGTTTAGTGTAAAATCAAAAGACAAGTCAAACACAACCACTCAGGTTGGGCAAGGGTTGGGGAAATGACAGGCATGCCAATGGATAGTAGTATGAGAAGAGCTGCATCCATTGCTGGGAGCACAGGCCTCTTTAAAAGGGGCAGCAGAGACGGGTCCCACTAATGCTTTCCTATGGGAATGAATGCAGGTCGAAAAATAGCAGCTCTCTGGATTTCCAACAAAGGCTAGAAATATATAACATATATATTTATTTGGTACTGGAGATAGAACCCAGGGTCATTCTACCTCCAAGCTACATCCCTAGCCCTATTTTTTATTCTTTATTTTGAAACAGGGTCTCATTAAATTGCAGAAGGCCTCACTAAGTAGCTGAGGCTGGCTGTGAACCTGCAATCCTCCTGTCTCAGCCTCCCAAGTACTGGGATTACAAGTGTGCATCACTATGCCCAGCTAAAATATGCATTTTAATGTAAAAACTGCCTACCTCTAAATGCTTGCAACTAACTTAGATTTTTTAAAAAGCACACCTCATAACATGGGGAAAACTCCGACATGCCAGTGACAAGCATTTAGACTATAGGAAGTAAATATGTGACCTCTGCATCTTCCTTCACCCCACCTGTTGGTAGTGAAGGTCTTTAAAACTGAGGCCAGAGCCATTTCTTTCCCTCTACCTGCATATTCCCCTCCATAAGTGATTTCATCTTGTTCCAGCCTCAGTGGGGACCTGTATCATTTAGTCTATAAATATTATTTATGTGCTGGTAGTTTTCTAGCATTGTACTGTTTTCTTGGCACAAAACCAGTAACTCCATCTATGTTCTGTTACTAGGTTGGATGTCAAACAGTTAAGTCCCTTCCTCCCTTGTTCAAACCTGCTCTTCTTCCAGTCTTCTCTTAATTTAGTTTATGCTTCCATCATCCATCCATTTGCTCAATCTAAAATCTAGAAGCTGTGTTCAAAATGTGTCTATTTGCCTAAAATTCTACATGCAATCTATCAGTAAGTGCTGCCATAACTGTCTTCATTATAAAAAATAGTTCATCTATATCCATCTTCATTGCAATCAACATGATTCATGCCACCATGATTTCTATCCACCATGATTTCTAATCTGAACTACCTCAAGTGCCTCCTAAAGGGTCAACTTGCCTTTACTCTTGGTCCCCCAAGATCCACTATTCACATGGTCTTTTATGAATGGAAAGCACATTATGCTACCTTTGCTCAAACCTTTTAACCATTTCAAATGCATCTTGAATAAAATCTGAATTCTACACTGTAGTTCCTGTCTACATTTCCATTCTCATCGTAAACTACACCTTCTCCATTGCCAAGCTTCATTCCAGTATGAAACACTATCCCAGAGAATTTGTGTTTTCTGCTGTATCTACCTGGAATGCTCTGCCTCTGGTTTTTGGTGTGACCGTCTCTTGTTCTTTATTCAAGTCTCAGCTCGGCTTTCCCTGCTTAGTTAGCCCTTCCCTCACTTTCCTCTGAGGGAGTTCATCCCGTGGCCCTTGGTTGCTCCTTCTCATAATCATTTTCCCCTTAAAAGTATTTGTATGCTGGGACAGTGTGCAAGCCTGTAATCTTAGTACTTGGAAGGCTGAGACAGGACAGAGTGCAGAAACTTAGTGAGACTCTGATTCAAAATAAAAAAATAAAATAGGGATAGGGGTGTAGCTCAAAGGGGGCCCCATTCTGGTATCAATCCCCAGTACCAAATACACAAAAACCATTATATTTATTATTTAGGTATTCATTTATTTATGTAACTTCGCTAAGTGAACCAAGTAATTATTTATAAGAAAAGAGGCTAAAGTTCAGGAAGCTTTGTTTTTTTTTTAGCATATTTTTATTTGAATATATTATAAGAAGTCTATGAACAAACTGTTACTTTATGCATCTTTTAAAATAAGATATTCTGCTTACATGGAAATATCTAGATGAAGTGTTAACCATCTAATTAGATTTACAGTATTTTAAACTAATTAAGACCTTTTATTAATGACTGTGTAATAGAAGACAAAGTGAGTTAAGAACACAAAAATAATCATGTGCAGATTCTTGGAGACTGATAACCTGTCAGCATAATTTATAACACTTTTCAAGAGAAATAAAATATAATTGTTTATAACTCATATAATACTGGGGGATAAAACTTGAAAATTTACTGATCTATGTGGAGAAAAGAAAAACAACTGGGGAAAAGCCTTCTATAAAAGCGTTCATTATTTATTGCTAGCAACATTATTAGTCAGAGATAATCATGAAACCATCCTTTTTTTTTTTTTTTTTTGCGATACTGGGGATTGAACTCAGGGGGATCTGCATCCCCAATCCTATTTTTTATTCTCTAGTTTGAAACAGGGTCTCACTAAGTTGCGGAGGGCCTCACTAACTAGCTGAGGCTGCCTGCGAACCGTGATCCTCCTGTCTCAGTCTCCCAAGTACTGGGATTACAAGTGTGCGCCACCATGCCCGGCATCATGAAACCATCTTAACAAATATAGTCACACAACAAGGAAGTAAACTTATGTGCTATGTAGTGTAATTTACAAGGAACCATGCATATCTTCAATGTACAGGTCTTTCCTTTCACTTTCTACTCTTCAGAGGTTTAGTCACTCAGAGTCCAAGAGACAAACATAATTTCCACAGCTTTCCAAGAATAAGCCAGGGGAAGGAGGTAAAGTGAGAACCATTACAAGCAGAAAACACCTCACTTCAGGGACATGTTGTCAAGGGCATTTTTAGTTTAATCTTTAAATTGCTCTTTAGAAACAAGATAAGACTCCCTTTTCCCCATCCTCTTTACCTAATCTGAACACTGGATAGTAGTAGAATGTTTCTTGTCCTAATGTTCTTTGTCAGTTTTTTATGTGATGGAGTATGACCTTTCTGTGCACATTGTAATTGTGCATCATAGTGAAGTATGAAGTGATGCAAACATAGCTGGCACAACTCTTGGTGTTTCCCTCTGGATCCCACTATGCTCCCCACCTTCTTCCCTGCACATCAGTGAGATGGGTAGTGATACCTTCATATGTGGACAGATCATTATTTGAACTGTTTCTTTATCAGTTCGTTTTCCCTCCCCACCTACTTCCTCCAATCCCCTTCTACTATTCTACTGATCTCTCTCCTCATTCATCTAAAGTACCTTTTGCTTCCTATTTTCTCTCTAGTTGTAACCTAAGGGAGAGGCTTCATGAGTTAGTTGTTTTTCTGACTTGAGGGAGAATTTCCAAATATTCATTGGCTTTTTGCATAGTTGCCCATTTCTACACCCAGGAGGGAACAGAGAAGCCATTGCTACTTGGAGTGAGTTTGTTGCTACTTAAAAAAATTAAAATGTAGAAATATAAAACTCTATGGTTTTAATAAATCATTTACAGAGCAACAAAGAATTCAGCATTCTCAATTATTTAATATCAACTTCAGGTATATTGTTAAGATGTATTTTCTGGATTAACTACTAAACAAAAAAAAAACTTTAATGATTATGAGTATGGGTTTCTAAATGGTAAAATCTTTTTGTTTGTAACAACTCATTTCTCTAAATTTTTACCTTTATTTATTTATTTATTTTTTGGGGGTACTGGGGATTGAACTCAGGGGTATTCTATCTCCGAGCTATACCCTCAGCCCTATTTTTTATTCTTTATTTTGAAACAGGATCTCACTAAGTTGCAGAGAGTGCCTCACTAGGTAGCTGAGGCTGGCCGAGAACCCGAATCCTCAGGTCTCAGCTTCCCAAATGCTGGGATCACAAGCGTGAGCCACCCGCCCAGCTTCTCTAAATTTTTACCTTTATTTAATTTTATTTTTTTGTTACAATTTTGGCCCTGATAGTATTGTCAGTAAGTTTGCTGAAGAAATGTTTTGTCCTTGCACAGAGCACGACCCAGCATTTTTGCACAAAGGAAGCCAGTGTTCTAGAGATGCCTGAATGACAAAATATGCACAGATGCAAAGACAACTAAATGGAGGCTAGCAAATATATGTTGACAGAAGCAAGGTTAGTATGAACATATGCATTTCCATTATAATCAGTTGTTCTATATTCATGGTAATATCTGTGTCTTTCCCTAGACTTGAAGCTTGAGGAAGCCAGAGACCATGAATTTTTCTCATAATTGTACTCAATTCTTGTACATAATAGATGATCAACATATTTGTTGAATAAATGAATTGTTATGAATATATATGTGTTTATATACATGCATATTATATGAGTACTTATATGTGTATAAACTCTTTTGTTCTTGTTTACTATATAAACAGCAGTGTTCTTAGTTTGATCAAATGGGAAGCCTGTACTTAATATTAAGTTATTATCATTTTATATTTCATGCTCTACTGTAAGCTGATAAGAAATTTTAGAATTAGCTATCTAATATGAATGATGACCTAAATTTTTATAATTCCATAATAAAATTTTGTGATATTTATAGCTACCAGTTTTTAAATAGAATTGTTAGTAGCATGTATACCTATCTAAATGTGATTTGGAAAATATTACCAGACATTGTCCTTGGTATATGTAGATTTTTCATTTCTGGTTGCAAATAACATACTCTACTTCAAAAATACAAAAGTGAATTGATTTAACATTTTATAACAGACTCAGAGATTTCAAAGTATTTTTAAGTGGAAGAGGAAAGATTAAGCTCATATAACACTTATCAGGTTCTCCCATTAATCTTTGGCTCTGTAGGTAGCTTGTGACCATACATTATTAAATTTATCCCACTTCTTTTGATCCATTTCATGCCATCAGATCCCAATGCTGCAGATATTACATAAGGAACAGGATAGCATTGCAGTGACCAAATGTAAACCCAATACTCTTCAAAGTGGCATGCACAGTATCTTGGAAGATCATGCAGGATGCCTTGGTTGACTCTCGTGGACTGTGAGATGCTATATGCAGTGTGGGAGTCACACACATGACCAAACAAAATTTGCTACTCAAACTCATAATCGTCTTGCTTATCTGTTGTTTCTTATCCCATAGATTGGGAAGATTTTCCTGAGATTTTGAAAGATTGGACTAGAACTTGATTAGGAAAAAGAACTGGATTTCTTCAACAAACACATATTGATCTTCTACCATGTGCTAGGAAGGTGACTGGGTGTATCAGCAAAGGATCCCTGCCCTTGTGGAGCTATTGTATGTCCTTGACAGATGACAAGCAATTGCATAAAAATAAGTATTTGTCCAATGCTACAGAGAAAAAGAAAAAGAAAGGATGGAGAGACTGGAAACAATAGGGAGTAGACTACAGTAATCAGAGCAGCTTTATTAAAAAGGTGAGAAATGGAGCCGGGCATGGTGGAGCACCCTTGTAATCCCAGCATTTGGGAGGCTGAGACCAGAGGATCCAGGTTCGTGGCCAGCCTCAGCTATCTAGTGAGGCACTCCGCAACTTAGTGAGACCTGGTTTCAAAGTAAAGAATAAAAACTAGGTCTGGGGGTATAGGTTGAAGGTAGAATACCCCTGAGTTCAATCCCCAGTACCACACACACACACCAAAAAAGGATGAGAAATGAGCCCAAAGGAAGGGAGGGGATTAGCTAGTAGAAACTACCCTCGATCAGCTAGGTAGTCTGCAACAAGTGAGGGCAAAACTCTGGGTCTTGATTTCCTTATTTACCCACAGGGAGATTAATCTAGACGGTCTAATAAAGTTCTGGTACATGCTTAATTCCTATAAACTATGATTTAGTTTATACCAACAATACAGAATGGAAGCAGTCATCTAGTTAATGTTCATTAATCTGACACGGTATGCCCTGTGCTGCTAATGAATGTCACAGCACTTAGATGGTTATTATGATAGTGGTAATTTAGAAGTGTCTTAGAACAGTCATTTGCTTATTTATTTAGTCAACAAACATATCAAATACCTACTATGTGCTGAGCACTACTATATAGCTAGAGTGCTACAAAACTGGGAAGCAGTATGGTGAAGGAGGCAGGTGGATTAGCAAAAAAGTACACACAGGAAACTGGGGTGGGTTGGGTTTGGAATACACACAGGAAATGAGAACTGCCAGGGCTGAAGGGCTGAGGGGAGTATCCACTTCTACCAGGAGTTCTAGACACTATTTTTCTACCTGCAGAGGTGATTATTTATTATTTACTTATTATTTATTTATTTATTTATTTATTTATTTATTTATTTATTTATCTATTTATACTGGTGATTGAAACCAGCGTCGTTCTACCTATGAGCAAGACTCTAGCCCTTTTTTATTTTTTTCATTTTGAAACAGGTTCTTGCTAAGTTGCTAAGGGTCTCCCTAGTTGATGAGACTGGCCTCGAACCTGTGATCTTCCTTTCTCAGCCTCCCAAGTACTGGGATTAAGGTATGAACCAACATGTCTGGAAGAGGAACTTTGGACAACTCTTTCTGTTAAAAAATTGTTTTACCTTTTGATAAAGGTGATGATAAATTTTACTTGTTAAAGTAGATGGGACCAGTTTCCATTTTGAGATTTCCTTTCATTAAAATTTAGTTTATCTGTTCACATAGTAAGTATATTAAGAGAAAATATTATATATGTCTAGAAAACTTCAGCTTTTACAAGGGAAGTAAAAGTGGTCACAGAATGGTTAGTGTTGGAAAAAATTTAAATTATGAAATTAAAGAAGTCAAAGAAGGCAGCTTATAAAGTGCTTATCAGAATTGAAGTGATGATGTGTTTCAAATGCCAAAAATGTATTTTGAAAACCATAAAAGTTTTTTCCACTAGTGATTGTGGTTCCTTATCTGTTTAGAAAAATCCATTGTCCAGGACAATGAGAAAGCAACCAACCTAATGATAACAACTATCTTTTACTGGGCATTTATTCTGTGCTGGACACTGATGAGAACTTTTGCATATATTATCTTATTTAATTTTCACAAAGATCTATGGAATAAATAATGACTTGGCTCAGTGTTATAGGTGAGGTAATTGAGACTTGATGAGGTTAAGCAAATTTTCTAAGGTCTATGCTAGACAATGACTAAAGAGAAAGACTCTTGAACCCGCCATAAGAAGACGTGGTGGAACAACAAATGTGGGAAGCACTGGACACCAAGACCTGGAGAAGGGAAAACAGGTGGATGTGTTCAGAGTATCTTTATTCTGTGTAAATGTCTTTAGAGAAGTTGTATTTGAAAAATATATTTGCCATCTCTGAAATTCTAGTGGCAATTGAAAATCTATACAAAGAGTTTTTGGACTTGATCCAAACATTTAAAATAGTGTTCTTTTGTAGGATTCAGTATTCTGTGTCAAACTATTCCAAATGGCTTCAAGTTTCAAAGGAATCAAGGATGGACCAGCCACATGATGGTATGAGAAATATAATCCATTTGAGAGTACAATAGAGACATCACCACCAGGAGTCCTTTTTTCTGAGGAAGTATTTGAGAACTTCACTAAAGGATAGAATATGATATACAAGCTAATATATGAGTGAGTGTGTGTGTGTGTGTGTGTGTGTGTGTGTGTGTGTGTGTGTTTAGTGTGCTGGGGATCACATCCAGGGCTTGGTGCATGCTAGACAAATTTTGCACCACTGAGCAACACCGTCAGCCCTCAAACTAACATCTTGGCTGTGCATTTTTTAAGCAGACTCTGTGGACAAGTGAAGTTTGCCTTTTTGTGTTACCAAATTAATTCAATAATAAAAACTAAACAGAATAAATTAGCATACCTAAAAGTGTATATAAATATACATCTTTCTCCATGAGGAATCAGGAGAGTTTTCTTTTCATTTTAGAAAAATACCTTTCATAAACGCTTTGCAAAGAGTTCCACATTTGCCATTTTCTTTCCTATCTGATTTTTTCTTTTCTTTTTAAAGCTAGATTAAACATTTGTATGTCTATATCTCTGTAGAATCTCCCACAACCAAACTGTGAGGAAGCCTTCAGAAAAGTAATTAGGTAACTCATATGTATGAGATTCAAGAATGCTTTATTAAAATGTTGAGCATCTATATGGAAGCAGCCAAGGAGGATTTGAGGGTGATGGGCACTATTCCCACAACATTATTTAAGCCCAAAGAACTCAAGTACAAAAATAGAAATGTAATGAAAAATGAGAGGCAGAAAAGGTGTGATTATAGTAATGTGAATCTCGAACAAATTTCCATCCTTGAGAGGTCATACTGCTTATCAGTATAATTCAGGAATTTGAGATTTAGATAGCTAATTTAATCATTTTACTGCAAATTCTTACAGAAATTTGTGAGAGTTTCAGCTCGCTTAAATTCCTTCTGGGCAATATTGAATAAATTAAAGCTTTAAATATGAGAAAATAATCTGGTATTTCAAGATAGTAATGAAGGTTATCTGCTTTATTGATTCTTTACTATGCTATAAGGTTTTGTTTTATATCATACAAGAGAATTAAAATTATGGCAAACCACTTGGAAAAGGTTTCTCTGAAGCACTGTAGAATTTGAAATTCCAATTTGAATGCTGTAACAAAGGAAAAAATTATTGGGGAAAGTAATAATATCAAGTTTTTGGAACAACTTTAAAATGAATCTTGACATATGGATATAACCTCATAATCCCATGACCCAAGTCTCATGTCAGTATTAATTTCCACAAGCAAATATTGGCTTTGTAGTTCTAGCACTTGAAAGCTCTGAGCAAATCTTCAGGGCAAACCTACACTTTCTAAGAATATGAATTTACAATTAAAATGAAGTGAACTATCAAGGCATTTGAAAAAAAATGGACAGTATATGCAAATCACCAGTATAATTCCAAAATCTTGGCTCAGAAACTCCTTTGCAGTAAATTTCAACAGAGTACGTGGGAAAGGGAAGGCTGGGCCAGCAGAAGTTTTCTTTGCTTAGAAAACTTCAGCCTGACTTACAGTATTCTCACACATTGGGTAAATGTAGACTAAATGGTTTGTACATAGTTTACAATATAACTTGGTTATCTATTAGTAATGTGAAGCCAGTTATACAAATGTAAAGTTTATGTTAGATTTAAAACCATTGTTAATGATTAGGTGTTACCATTTTTAACTGAATTGAATTCTGCGACTGGAAGTTAAAAGAACATTCCTCATCAGTAATCTCTAAGTATAATATCTTACTGTCTTTGGGAAATAGCTTTGGTTCTAGTAATACACACACACACACACACACACACACACACACACACACACACACACATATATATATATATATATGAGAAATAGCTGAGTCAGCAGCTTGCAGAGTAAAAATTATGACTATATAATTTCTTTTCAAAGTTCAACATTAAATATAAAATAAAACTGTTAGAAACAAACAAAACCTAAAGAGATGTGTCTAAAATAACTAGACATAGACAAATTCAAAATTATATTCTGGTAGCCATAATACATACAGAAGAAATACTTCTAGCCAGATTTATACTAGCATTTGACCTTCACAAGTCATACTTTTCAACAGTGAATGCAGTTTTCTTCGACCATGCTTTTGACCTTGAAGCAGTAACTTGGTGTTTTATGTCTCTTGGCAAACTTATAATGCCTGTAGTCCCCAAACCGAGTTTATCTAAAATTAATACCATCATACATTCAAAGTGTTAACTTCAGTAATTTTCCTTTTAATTATTTAGCATACAAGGGCAGGAGAAAAGCTGCAGCTCCAAGAACTGTCTTTGCTAATTGCATAAGTCTCATAGATTTCTTAATGCAGGATGTCCCTCCTCTGAAGCTGGGACTGAGGAAAGAGCTGCATTCTACTGCAGCTTCAAATCTTGCTACAGCTCTCAGGCTTAGAATGCAGCTGAGCTCATCAAAAATATCCAGGGCCAGTAATATTGGTGTATGGGAACTAAAGCTGTACTGAAGGCTGTTATGTCAAGCTACTATTTCCTGGAGCATACCTACTTTAATTTCACTTTATTTGTGTTGTTTCTCTTAATGGTTAAACAGATAGTGTAATACAATGACCTACATCATAAGTTTTACTTCCTATGTCTTCCCTCCCCCTTGCATTCTACTTGAACACAGCAACTACACTAAAAATCCTGGATGCTGACTGCATCAACTCACTGCAGTTGGACATCCTAAAGCTGTTCAACTTTAATTGTCCCTGAATCTCAACTCTTTTGTAATGCAGCAGCATTCAAAAGCTGGAGAGCAACATTATTCACCAATAAGCAGAAAGGAAAAGAAAAAGTCAATGCAGCAGAACTAAAATTAAGAAACACTAACCTAGCATTTCCTCTGCAAGTAACATGAAATAATTTGACTTTCATAGGAGAACTTGTGTTTTCTTACCTTGGATGTGAATAACTCTGTCATGATCCAGAGTGTAGTTGTCTGAATGATGATCAGCCCAGCAGATTGAAATCAGCACCAAAAGAAGTAGACTCTTCATCTTTATAACCCAAAGAATCTTCTTCACTGTGAGAGCATCACACATAAAGAGGCTGGTGAGGTCTGGAAACCTTTGGAGTGTTGCACTGCACAACTTATTACCGCCTTATCATCATAGAATGGGTCTGTAAAAATATTTAACCCAATCTGCTCAGAAAGTTACTGTAGCTGTCTTTGAGAGCTGAAGACGGCAGCTTTGAACAATTCCAGTTCCCCCTATGCAGCCAGAGTCCAAATAGTGTTTAACTCTATCTTTGCAGAACTGTAAACCTAGATATTTGGAGCCCTGTAGTTCTGACAAAAAAGTTATAGCAAGTTACAGAAAGATGGGACAAGGACATAGAGAGACCCTTTAAAAAATTTAGCCCTTTGAATTTAGAGTATGCTAATAAGACAGCAACTTAATACATATATATGAGTATTTATCACCCAATCTAATTAGGAACTCAATCTTAAACTAGAGCAAATAAAGAATATTTGCATGGAACTTGACATCAGACTTCATTTTACATGTGGCTTCCTAAGCAGGTTATATTTGCTTGTTCTAAATAGAAAAGAGGACGAAAAAAAAAAAAAAAAGCCTGATTAAGCAGAAGCAGAACGTTTTTTACAGACAGATTCACTTACCATCTTAAACACTGCTTGAGTCTATGGTGAGTAGTTGAAAATTATGGACAAACTAGGTTAGACTTGTGCATGCTACCACTGCAGTCATCCTAATTGATTTTCATTCATTCGAACCTAAAATGCTGACGCACCAACTTCGGGTGCCAGGTAGGGTCTCTGCAGTCAGCAGAGCCATGGCTGCAGGGAACATCTCTGCCAGCTCCACAGGGCAATTAGGCAAACGAAAAGCTGAAACAGACAGGGAGGCTCAACTCTGGTCCTAAGTGAGACAGGCAGAGCCATCCCTCGCCCCTCCTTTATCCAAAGTCTGACTTGATCAAAGGAGACAAAACCCCTCTGCCCCTACAACTTGGTCATTGGAAGGACCAAAAAGTGATTCTGAGCAATGAAACCTTGCAACCTTTGCAGTATTTCCCAGGCAGGAATTTCAGTGTAGCTTCTCTGTTAGAATGTGGAAAGCAGAGGCAAATATTAACAAGGACTTCCTTTTTCTCTCAAGCACACAGCAGCCTTAACAATACTGGCTATTTTTAAAACTGAAATTGCACAGTACTGGCTTCTCACACTAATTTGTTTTTTCCAGGAAAGCCGGACTCCCTGGAATACTTATTAAAGAGCTCTGAGTCTGTTCCTGGAGGTTCTTGCAGGCAGGCTGTCCTCCAGAGCCCAATGCTCTTACTTGTAGCACTTTCCCAAATCTCTCCTGAAAAATCAGCCTTTCAGTTCCTCCCACCCCACCCAAAGAAAAATCTGCATTCCTATGATTCTCATGGGTTCAGTCTTTCATGTTTGCGCTAAACCTTTTTTTTTTTTTTTCATTATCTCACAGGAAAAGATGGTGGATAAGCAAATAGTACACTTCATGTCCAAGTGTGTTGCCTTCAAAATCCTAACCAATTCACTAATCTTATTTTCAGAAGTTCACTTGCATGTTCCTCTGAGGATTTTTGTAAAATGATAATTTTGTAGTCCTTGACTTTTGCCCACAGGATTATAGTTAACAAATATTACCTATTTCCAGCTCAGAATTGTATTTTGAGTGAATGCATATAATTTAAACTTTGAAACATCATCGGGATAATTATATACACGAACTTGAAACCCTAGGCAAATAGCAGCTGAGGTGTGTTGTGCTTGCTGATTGTCAAGGAATAAGAGAAGGGGAGAGGGTGCATTGTGGAGGGCTGAGTTTGAAAAAGAGCATATGGTTTCAGCAGTTAAAGAAAGGAGACATCTAGGTCAGGGGTCAAGGTGGGCAAAAGCAGAGAACCTGTTAGGCTAATTTTCATATTACTGTTGTTTCATTTGTAGGAAGTTGTATCCACACATGTTTAGAGCTGTGCATCTTACTGCCTTGGTCACCTTTATTTTCATTCATTTTTACCTAAAATAAGTTATGTACAGGTCTATATGTCTCTTTTAATTTCATACTGCAGTACCTAGATTTATGCCAGCAAAGGTTCATTCCACTGAGATAAGGTATTAACTGTACAAAAGCCCAATTCCAGAATGCAAGCACTGAGAGTATATTCGTGTATGTGGGAATAGATTATAATGATGATGATAATAATAATAACAATGACAACAGCAGTTTCTTTTAGTTGGAGGTCTACTATGTGCCAAGTCCTATATTAAGCATTTTGTGCACAATGGCTCATGCTATTCTTATAACAATACCATGAGACAATAATTCCCATTTTCCTGATACAGTTATAAGCAACACCTACTTTGTGTTGTACTTGTTTTTCTGATAAAGTCATTTAATTTGTCATTTTTTTGTTGCCTTTTTACTAAGGCTTTTAGGCTTGAAACTACTTACCTTAAAATGTTGACTCACATTATATGTGAATACAAACTTTTTGAAGACTTACATATGAGAAGTCAGTTAAATGGGTCTTTCCTCTTCCCCATCATTGTGCCTTCACTAATTTATTATACCACCCTGGTGCCATGAAAACTACAGCTTTAGTGGCTCATGTGTGTGCATATGTACACACACACACACACACACACACACACACTCACACACAGATGCATATACAAAAACATCTTTTTTTAAAGTAAAAGATATTGCCCACCCATAGCAATATGTGTTTAATGTAGAGGCATTTATAAATGAATACTTCTGAGTACTCCACACTGGTATTAATGCAATCTAGGTAGGAGAAAGTGGACATTTTCTTTGCTACCCTGGCAACACAACAATGGTGCCATCAATAGACCCTAAACTAGGAAAGCAAACTGTAGGAACACAATCTTCAGATGTTTGAGCAAAGTACCAGTAAGAAGAAGATACAGAATGCCAGACAGAAGCCCTTGAGGGTCCACAACAGAGAAGGAAAACTCAGGACACAGTTGATGCTCTTGTGAGTCAATCAATCTGAGTCCTGCTTCTTTGCAATTTGTAATCATGTCTCCTTTGAATATCTAGGTAGGTTAGGTAAAAATTTTCAGTTCTAGATATGAGTTAAAATTAGGAAGTTTAGAGGGCTTTTAAACAATGAGGTATTACAACCAGCTCTTGAATTACCACTCTTAGTGCTCATTGCTTAACTGGTATTTCAGTTTGGACTCATTTTGAAGTGGCTGCAGCAGCATGGCGGCAAGGCTTGGTGGACTGTGGAAAGAGACCATTAAGGTGCTTCAGCCAGCTCCAAAATTAATCCAAACTGAAATGCCTATTTTCATAGTCAAAGACAGGTGGTAGAAATTTAATGAGACAGGTCAGCTTTGGTGATAATTGGAAGCACAATACCTTACCAAAAGTAAAAGTCTAAGAGTTTGATGCACAGATATATGAATAATAAGAGTTCCATAATAAAATGTCCAATTGATATTCCTTTAGCACCTATTTTTAAATTATTAATTAGGCTAAGAGGCAATAAACCAAGTGGAAGGCATGCATGCTATTTTCTGTGCCTTGAGAGCAACACTACATGTTTCCTAAGGTGTTGCCACATGCTGGGCACTGCCCTTGAAGCTTCACCTACTTAATTTGTTATTTCTCAGAACAACTTAATTGAGGTAAGCATGTCATTGTACACGTTATTGTTCTGGAAATGGAGATTCAGAGTGGTGGAGGACTCAGCGTGTGCAGTGAGGGGTTGGGAGTCCCAATCCATGTGGTCTGCTTCCAGAGATTGTCTCACCCCAAGGAATATTATGAACTCTCCTAACCACAGTTGTAAATCTCTCAAAATCTCTCTCTCTCTCTCTCCCTCCCTCCCTCCCTCCCCCCCCTTATATACTTTTATTGGCGCATTATAGCAAAAAGACCTCCCATGTTCTTGGATAGGCAGAATAAATATCACATACACATTCAATGCAATTCCTATTAAAATACCAATGTGATGTTCCACAGAACTAGAAAACTGTCCCAAAATTTATATAGAAAAACAAAAATCCAAGAATAGCCAAAGCAATTCTCAGCAATAAGAACCACACTGGAGGCATCACAATACCTGATGTACTACAAAGGTATAACAATAAAAAACAGCATGATATTGACACAAAGCTAGACACACAGACCAGTGGAATAGAATAGAAAATGCAGAGACAAATCCTCACATTCATAGCCTGTTGCTTTTTGACAAAGATGTCAAAACATATGCTGGAGAAAAGATAGCTTTTTCAATAAATGATGCTGGGAAAACTGGTTACCCATATGTAGATTAGAATTAGATTCCAATCTCTCACTTGGCACAAGAGTCAAATAAAGACAGATAAAAGACCTAGAAATGATACAGAGACTGAAATTGTTAGAAGAGGGCATAGGGCCACAAATATTTTAAGGCTTCATCAAGCTGAAACACCTCCCCTGAAACCTGTCCTGCTGGGTCATGCATGGTCAGAGTCCCATCAGTTGATGAGATATGTGACAGTAAAGTCTGAGTACTCCTTCACTACATGCCCAGCACTCATAACTGTGCCTGTGCACTGAGAGGAAGAACTCATGGGAAATTACACCTGAGAAAAACATCTAAAAGTCAGACAGGAGCCAAGACTGAGGGAACGTTTTATACTATTTAGACATTTATATGTGTTATTCCATGAAGAAGACTGAAAAATTACATTCTTCCTCCACTGAGAACATAATGAAATAAGCCAGGCTTCACTTTAGCATGCAGGATTTGCTTTAAAAATTATGAGAATCAATACAAAAGTTGCTAGAAATCGAATGAGAAAAGAACACATAGCATTTTATTCTACAGAATTATTTTAAAATAGACTTACTTCTCCTCCTTGATAACATTTAAGTCTTATCTAGTTAGAGGTAGAAGAAGAATTTTCAGTTTTTTTTTTTTTTTAATACTGGACAGTTCTGTAGTGAAATAAAACAGGGACTGCAAAGTGTTTTGCATTAAGTTAAATTAATTTAATTTAAAATGTTGTTTTTTTCTGAAATAGCCTCTCAGCTTTTGATGAGATTCTAAATTTTAGAATTTTCAAATTGCCGATGATTTTATCCCCATCCTCTCTCCTCCACACAAAGGCAATCTTATGCTGGCTTTTCAACTGGTTTTTTGGTGGCAACTGATTTTGTGTTTTGTTTCGGCTTCACAGAGAGAAACCTAGAAGTCAGACACTGGCCTTGATGATGACTAAGAGGCTCAGACTAGTGATGCATTTGGATTTTCCTATGTAAAGAGGGGTGACAGATAAGTTAATAAGATTTTTACCTAAGACCCAAGATATAAAACATACAATTGGGCAGAATGCAGTCCTGTCTGGACTACATCTAAAGCTTAAGAGAGAAGCTGTGATTGGGGAAAAACAAACATTAGTTGCTCAGTTATACGAGGCTAACTGTCCCAGGGGAGAGAGTGCTAGCTTTCAGGTGAGCACAGCATTTGCTCTGTCCTGCTACACAGCTGTGTGAGAGCAGGAGCAACTGAATCAGCTTCCCCGGTGTCATGGGTTGGCTGCCCGGCCCCGGCCCTTCCCATCCTGACCCTCGAATCTGGCCATGGTCAGTCTCTTGCTCTCTTGCCCTTGATATGCCCCTTTCTCCACTTGGTAGACTGAAAAAAGTCAGAGCTCAGAAAGGGAGAAAATGTGAGTTCTACTCCAGGTCTCAGTTCTTCACGTATGAGATAGGAATGAAGCCAACTTCTCCCTGGGTGTTCTTGAAAAAGTTGAAAAACTATACAGCTAAACTTTTTTTTTTTTTTAATCAAATTGGTATGGCCTGCCTTAAAGTTGATCAGTTTCCATGGAATAAATGTAAGAAAGTTGGTAAGAAACAAATATCATCACCGAGGGCCAGGTAAGTGCTCCTGTGAGTCCACCATTTGAAATGAGCCCAGTAGTCAAATCAGTGTGGTATCTAGAGCAGCAGCAGCACTTGGGAGCTTGTTGACATGCTGACTCAGAAATTCAGGTGTGGAGCTCAGCATCATTTCTTAATGAGCCCCATCTCCAGGTGAGTGCTTCCTTCCTCCAATTCGAAATCCTTTTCTCAACCAACATATTAGAATACAAGGAGACACATTTAAGTGTAATGCTTTTGTTGTTGTCATTGTTGTTACTGGAGGGTGAACCCAGAGGCATTCTACCTCCAAGTTACCCCCTCCTCCAGCCCTAGCTAATTTTTTTTATTTTGAAATAGGTTCTCACTAAGTTGCAGAGGCTGGCCTTGAACTTGTGATCCTCCTGTTTCAGCCTCCAAAGTACTGGGATTACAAGTGTACACCACGATGCCCAGTTCTCAGTGTAATATTGACTGGGCTTGTCAATGCCTGCAGTTTCACTAAAGAAGATCTAAGTACACCTTAGCCACTTATAGGTTAGATTTAAAATAAATCATTTGCAAATGCCTGATTTTTTGAGTGTCACTTAGCTGTGGATATTTTCCTAATTAATTTGTGGTTTCTTTCCTAATATAAAGTTTCAGAAATATTAGTAAGTCATTAACTTGTCCCCTGCAAATAAAATATGTGAGGTTGAATTTTGTGTCTTCATGGCTCTCAGAAACTTGCATTTTAAAATCTATGAATCATCTACATACACACACATACACATACACACATATTCATACATTTTAGGACTGTCCTCAGCAAATACATATACATATATATGTATGTATATAGAAACACACATATATATGTGTGTGTGTGTGTGTGTGTGTGTGTGTGTGTGTGTGCGTGCGCGCGCGCACAAACGTGTGCATGTGGGGAGTATACTGGGGATAAAACCTAGTGGTATTCTACCTATGAGATACACCCCAGCCCTATTTTATTTTTATTTTGAAATAAGTTCTCACTACATTGCTGAGATTGGAATGGACCTGTGATCCACCTATCTCAGCCTCCCAAATACTGAGATTAGAGATATGGACTTCTATGCCTGGCTATCACCCTCATATTTTAGAATCAGCCTATTTCTATCCTGTTTAACACCTTTTTTTTTTTTTTTTTTTTTTTGCGGTACTGGGGATTGAACTCAGGGACATTCTACCTCCAAGCTACACCCCCAGCCCTATTTTTTATTCTTTATTTTGAAACTGAGTCTCACTAAGTTGCGGAGTGCCTCACTAGGTAGCTGAGGCTGGCCGCGAACCCGGATCCTCCGGTCTCAGCCTCCTGAATGCAACACCTAATGTTTTCATCTTTCTATCTTCCCTCTTATTTTTCTTTTATGTTTCCTTTTCCCTATTCATTACTTCCAAATCTCCCCCATCCATCCTTACTTCACTTCTACTCTTCTCCCTACATTTTTTAAATGTTTATTAAATTGCTTGGTAGTTGAAATGGCCACAGGATTATTTATCATCCATGTCATGGCACAACATAAGCAGTAGACCTTTTTATAACTACACAGGGGAAACAGTAACCTGTAAAGTGTGGCTATCTTGGGAAGATAAGGTATGGGTGTAATGAAGAAAATGTTGAATTGTTTCTTTCCTTGGTCTGCAACTTTCTAGTTGTGTGAACCTGGAAGAGGTCATTCAAGTAACTTCTTTGCGGTCAAGTTTTCATTGGCCGTTTGAAATAGTTGATGTCAAATTTTACTTTAAAACTTGGCTAAAAATTACATATGAAATAATTGAATGTGGTAAAAAAGTTAATGTTTCTATGAGTTTCCACTGTTTCTGTGAGGTTCTGATGGCCATTACAGGGATATGGAAAACATAAAATACTTTTGTATAAAATTTATATAAAATGTCTTATGTTAGTTGTTATTGTAACTATTATTTAATTCTTTGTAGTGCAGATATCAGGCTCTCCATTGTTCTGACACTGCATTTTAGGACTGTCCTCCTCAGCAAATACATTTACAGATTTTTAGGATGGTGATATCAATAATGCGTGTTTAAGTAGCAATTCAATTCACTTATTGTTTTTGGCTGGCTTTTCGCTAACTCTCACTTGGAAGATATTGACAGAGTTTGGGCAAACTCAGCAACTCTTCACTTCAACAAAGTGCATTTGTTCAAGATACTCATTGGAGCATCTGAACCTGCTTTAAACAGTCCTTGGACTAGGGATTAGATTTCTCCAAAACTATTTTTAATGGGTTTGGCAGTGGTTTATTTGTTCATTAATTTTCTAAAACAAACATGAAAACCATATCTTCATAAAAGCACCAGCTATATTTGGTGTTTGTTTCAGTTGAGCATTTTCACTGACCTACACAATGTAAAGCAGGAGAGTTATTTGCTCACAGTTCTGGAGATGTCAGGGGTTAGGCCAGGTGAAGTGTGCAGAGCCAGGTGAAGTGTGAGACAGCATGTGCGCACAGAAACACCAATTCATTCCAACATTTCCTACCTAAAACATATTTTCTATGTATTTACATCAGCAGTAAGTAAGACTCTCCTCTCAGGTTATGCAGAGGAAATTTTAGACTTGTTCTCAATATTGTGCAATATTATAGGTCTAATTCTAGTAGATAACTTAGAGTCTGTTGGACAAAAGAAGGTATGATAGATGAACAAGAAGACTTAAAGCTTCAAAGTCCCAAAGTGTAAGAAAAAATTGCTAGAGTAGCTTCAGCAGTTTTCTGTAAATTTTGTCAAAATACATTAACTTTTTTACCACATTCAATTATTTCATATGTAATTTTTAGTCAAAATACTTTCAATTATCTGGGATTTCTAGGTGTTTAGGGGCATGTAGTCCATAATTAATACTCTTTTCTCACTCAGTTGTTAGTAGAGGAAGTCAATAAACACATGTTAAAATATATTTTGTTGATGATAGTGATCTTAAGAGGAAATAAACTTCTTAACCTTCCTTATGTTTATTTTTGGGATACTTATTCTATTTTCATTTCCCTAAAAATCCTAATTTTACCAGAGAACATTAAAAACTAGGCAATGACCAATTTTAACATTATGTTGTGATGCTTTTACAAATGTATCCCTCATAGGACGCTGAAGAAAACTTCATATTCTATCATCACACATGAAGAAAATAATCAGAAATCAAGTTGCCTTATGAACAACTCTTGAAAGACTAGTAAGTCTATCAGAATATCAATTAGCAATGCTAGCACTTCTCACACTAACTCATAATTTCTTTGTAGTTTAACTTAATACACTAAATACCATATTACTACCATGGTGGGTGTATTGGCATAATGATAATGATCAAGTTATGAGAATGAGTCCACATGTTAGAGGTAATTTTGACCAAAATGAAAATTTTACTAACATTTTCTTTGTTTCTAGCCTAGAATCATTTCTTCAAAAAATAAACAAACAAGAAAAGTATGTACATAATCATTGCTTTGAAGAAAAAAACCATTCTTTTGAGAGTGAATAAGCATAATCTTTAAAGGGTTTGCTTGTTAGGTATTCTTACACAGAAAAGCATCACTTTATAAATTCACTCATCCTTGATTTCATCATCAAAAATCTTAATATCAATACCAATGCATTATATTGACAAATACAAAATTACACCTTAAAATATTTTTCTTAATGTATAAAATTAAATGACTTATTGTTGCTTCCAGTAATAGTAAATTATTTTTGAACACTGACAAGAAGCCTGGCATTAAGTTGAGAACTATACACAGGTTGACATGACTTTTTCCCCAATGAATCAAAATTTAAATAGAAGTTAAATGGGAATATTTTCTTTAAATTAATTTAATATTGTAAGACCCCTTTTAACCAATAATATATAGTAAATTCTTTTCTGAAATATTGTAAAGGAATATTATACAAATTATTAAGAATTTAGATTGCTTTACTACTGTTTCTCAACCGTCACATACAAATTAGAAAATAAGGCAAATAAAATTAAACAACTTCCATTTTTAATTATTCTTTTATATCACTTTCAAAACATGGACAATAACTCTTTTCTTCATGTTATAACATGTATATATAAATACAATTGAGACTTTTAGGATTGTTTTCTAATTTATGTTTCATAAAAATAAGTTTCATGTCTAGCACATGTACACACAGTCCAATAATTCAAACTCTTAGTTACAGGTTTTATAATTTGAAAAAAGTTTTTAAAATTAAAAAAAAATTAAACAGGTTTATAGAATTGAAAATTGATCATAGCATCACTTTCAAGCAAATTACTTTGAAAGTGTTTCTAATTGAGCTGGCCAAACAATATTTTAAGACTCCATTTCATTAAAAATGTGAACATCTTGTTATAAGCTCAGAACAGCTGTCAGTTTAACATTATGTTAACACTGGATCTAAAAATACAACTGCAAATCATCTGCAAGACAGCTTTGGTATCATGACAGGGACAACAGTAACCAACTTTCTACCTGATGCAAAATCTAACACTCAGCTCATCACTGCACATCATGCCTGATTGAAAACTAGGTGAAACACAAAGGGAATTAGGCCACTCACAGACATTTCAAACAATGACAAATTCTGAGAAGGTAGAGAAATATTTAAAATATGTGTCAATTCTGATTTTGACTACCTACAATGAAGAGTTTTGTGACCAATATTTTATGAGGAATGATTATGTTAAGTCATGATCAAGTGATGATTAGCAGCAGAAAGTTCTCTCTCCTCTCTGCTTGATAAATTTCCCACCATGTGGCTGTCACTTTTCAGATACTGTCTGAGGAACTGAAGTAGGTGTAGTATTGACCCATGGCCTATCTAAAGCATGATCTCATAAGAATTCAGTCCATTGGTTTATGAGTAACAAAGCCCACCTCAGTCAAAAAGCTGTGTCTAGCCAGGCATGCTGGCACACACATGTACTCCCACTACTTGGGATACTGAGGCAGGAGGCTCTCAGGTTCCAGGACAGCCTCAGCAAGTAATGAGACTCTCATCAACCTAGCGAGGCTTTTGGATAGCTTGGAGGTAGAATGCCCCTGGGTTTGATCCCCAGCACCAAAAAAAGGGACAAAAAATTGCACAAAAGCCAAAAAATACACTATTCTCCAATTAACTTGGTAAAGAGTGACAACTAAGCAAGCCTTTTTTGATGCAAGATATAGTCCAAGAATTCATCTTAATTGATTTTTAAATTATAATGATTTTACAGTGTTTTAAAGCTTGTTTTTGTTGTTGTTGTTTAAGAAAGTCTTTATTTCACCCTCACTTTTCTTGCAATGTAATTATACATCTGTAGTGAGATTAAAAGTGATATATTCATATATGCAAACAGCATTTCTTGGTGTGTTTCCTTCCACATCCTATCCTACTACCCCTTTCTTCCCTCCCTGACCATGCTAAAGAGATTGATAGTGATACCTTCAAATAACAAATTAATATCATTTGTTCCATTTCCTTCCTCAAGGCCTCCTTTGTCCCCTCCCTACCTCGCCTCCCACTTTCTACTGTTCTCTCTCCTTATTTTCATGAAGTCCCTTTTCTTTCTTATTTTCTCTCTAGCTTTCACATGTGAGAGAAAAACATATGACCCTTGACTTTCTGAGATTGGCTGATCTCACTTAACATAAGGTTTTCTACTTCCATCCATTTTCCTACAAATGACACAATTTTGTTCATTATGGCTAAGTAAAATGCCTCTTAAAATTAAATAATTCTCATTTACTACTTCTTTAATTGAGGAACTTATTCATCTGAAAACAAATAAAATCATTTAATCAAATATATAGTCACTGAAGCTTAAAACTGGCTAGATTGCAAAAATCTACAAAATTTGCAACCTTCTTTTAAAAACAAAACTGGCATTTAA
>PVLC010021600.1:0-27733 GCA_004027655.1 Graphiurus murinus
TTGTATATCACTCTGTGAGCTGTGATTTTTTCACCTAAGTAAAATGGTTGTTCTGTGATATTTAACCAATGTTAGTCACAAGACCTCCTGGGAATTGATAGAAAAATGAATCATTAGTTATTAATATACTGGTTCTAATATATTCATAAGGAGATAAACTAAACTAATTTACTAAATATCAGCGTTAAACCAATTTACCAAATATCAGTGTTACCGAATGATTGAAATAATTAGTAATTCCAAAATATTTTCTTTTCACCCAATTCAGAGAATAAGCTAAAATGTAAGTAATTTTCTTGCCATGTCCATTGTAGCCTGATTCTCAGGATGCAAATTGATCGCAAGTAGGAATGACTTGAGGAAAGTGAAGTTTATTGTAGCAACATAATTTTTAAAATTTATATGCAATCAACAAATATTTCAATAATTGAATTTTCTTTTCTACTCATTTTATTTTGTTCCTCATTTCTTCGCTTTTCCCCATCTTTTCACAATGCTCTTATCCCTTCCCAGAGTCCATATATTATACTTCTCTCTAAAATTTATTGAATTTTTATGTAATTTGACTTGTAGTGTTATCTCAAAAAGTACCATGCAAATTTTCTGGACCATAGGAGTCACTCAATATGAGTAAATGTATTCCTCCTATTCCCCTAAATATGCACTTCTTAAAATATAGGTCATCAAACTCTTTAATAGTTTCAATTAATAAATATTACTCATAATTCACCTTATACCAAAGATAAAGATTAATATTGTCCCTGTCCTTAAGGAACTATAGTTTAATTCTAACTGTAATCTCTAAAATATAATTAAAATATACTGCAGTATATGTTTAAATAGAACTAGATCAAAGTTTGTATGTGAGCGAAACTCTTGGTAAAGCAGTAGTGAGTCTAAAAAATCTGTAAACTTCAACGACATAGATAATTTTGGAAGAAAAATTAGAAGAAACAGTATCAAGCATAAATATCATTTTATATCACAAGCAATTTGCTTTTGTTTATTTTATTTATTTATTTATTTATTTATTATTTATTTACTTACTTATGTATTTTTGTACTGGAGATTTAACCCAAGACCTTTTTTATTTTTTGTTTTGAAACAGGGTCTTGCTAAGTTGCTGAAGCTGACCTCAAACCTGAGATCCTTCAGTTTCCCCAAAACTGAGATCACAAGTGTGCATCACTGTGCCCTGTTTCAATGTGCTTTTAGTAAGGAATAAATTCAGTAAGCACTAGGTACTATTGGGCAATGGAATTAGAAAAATAGGAGACATTTGAGTCTTCATTTTATTTCAAAGAGTTTAAACTTATCACCATATATTATGGTGAAATGTTGACATGAAACAGTTTTAAGTAGTATAATGCTAGTTAATAATTGTTATGTAACAAAAAACTACCTTAAAGTTTTAGTGTCATAAAATGAAAGGTTTTTTTGTTTGTTTGTTTTGTTTTTGTTTTTGTTTTTTTAGTCAAAATTCTTTGTGTCAGTAATTGGTTCTGAGTTCAGGTTTGTGAGTTTTTCAAAAAAGCTCATTTATATTTCCATTAATGCATTAATTGCTAATCCACAAAGTAATTCTCCTTCTGGTGGCCACTAGTTGGCTGAGATGATGGAGTCATGGGACCAATCACCTCTAGCACATTTGCCATTCTCATGGTGTTTGCAAGTTCCCAAGAATAGCAAGGCTGGGCACTGTAAGACCTCTTCAATCTTGGGTTCAGAATTGACACACCAACTTCAATTGCTCAGTCAGTGCCAATGCCAGAGAAGATACTCTCAGAGGGTTGGGAAAAAAGTCCATCTCTTGAGGAAGGGGCTACAAAGCTACAAAGATTTGTGCCTTTACTAAAATCAACCACAACCCATAAGTAATGTGATCAGAATTACATGTGGGGTTGTGATGAGTGGCCTCAGGTAAGCATGTTAAAATAATAATGTGTTCACTCACTTACTGAATCAGAATATCTGAAGATAAATCCAAGGAATATAAATTTGTTTAAAGAAATTACCCACAAATATTTGAAGTATAGCTTTCATCAACAAATGTCTCCAAAATATCATTTCGATGGCAATAGTAGGAGATTATATTTGAATAAAGGTTTTGTATTTATTTTACTATGTAACAAATTAACTCCTCCCAGATCAAACTAAAAATATATTGACCAAATGTTGGCTTATCTTATATAATCCAAGGATAATCTAAAAAAACCGTGTCTTGGAAGTTATAGACACTTGTGAAGGACTCAACTGTAAAAGATGCATGGATACATATTTCTAATGTATTGGCAATTAAATTGATTTAGATATCAAGGATTTATGTTTAAAATTTAAAATTCTTGGGAAAGAGAATCTGGTGGGCCAATCTAGTGTTATATGTGCATACCTGGTCCAGTCACACAGCCATTAAACTGAAGCATGGCCCCTTAAGATCTAGCTGAGGGTGAGGGAGGTAGTTATTTGAGAAAAAAAAATCTGGTTTACCAACCCTAATGTTGTTAATTAAAGTAGGATTCAAAGAAAATAATTAGGAAGATATTTTAGAGGACAATTGCAATAATTCAATTATAAGATTATGAGGACTAAAATGTGATATGGAGAGGAACAATGTAGTCTGGAAACTAAATGTGACTCTTTATGATACAAAAGGGTTTATACCTACTAGTATTCTTGCAGCTATAATCTAAAGATTTGCCATGTAATTTAGAGGAAAAAATATTTATTTTCTTACAGTTTGGGGTTCAGACCAAGGCCAGAATCAAGAAAGAGCAGGGGAAGGAGGAACCATATGTATAATCTCTAAGCCTATACCCCCCAGGACCACCTCCTCCAGCTACTCCTATTGGCCTACTGGATATCACCTATGTAAATACATGACAATGTATTTATCGACTTCTGGGACTATAACCCTCATGACATAATTATATCAACCTTGAATATTAAAAAATGAGCTCTTAGATGAGTGTGGTGGTACATGCTTATAATCCCAGTAATTGGGGGGCTCAGACAGAAAGACTGCAGGTTTGTGGCCAGCCTCAGCAACTTGTGAGGCCCTTGGTAAGTTAGGTAGATCCTATTTCAAAATAAGAAGTAAAATAGAGCTGGAGGTATAGTTTGGAGATAGAATGTCCCTGGGTTCAATCTCCAGTATCACAAAAAATAAAAATAAAATAAATGAGCTCTTTAGGGGACATTTTATATCTAACTATAATAGATTTAAGTTATTTTGAAGTACAGAATCATGACTTTGAAAGTCAGACAACTCATTGATATTGACAAAATTGACTTCTGGGATTGGATTTCTTATCACATATGTAATGTAATCATGCATTGCCCTCTTTTACATTCTAAGAATAGTGCAATTAAAAAATAAGCAAAACAGAACGCATTATTACTGCACACTAATTTTTAGTTCATTTAAAACTCAACCAATTACATAATTGACATAAGGCCTATATTTATGAAATATCAAATAAATGAGAAAATGGTATTACGAATTTAAATATAAAAAATACAAAATGGTAAAGAAAAGTACAAGCTGGGTGTGTTGGCTCATGCCTGGTGCTATAACAGCCTCAGCAACTTAGAGAGACTCTCAACAATCTCGTAAGACCCTGTTTAAACCAAAACATAAAAATGCCTGGGAGTGTAGCTTGGAGGTAGAACACTCTTGGGTTCAAATCTCAATAACACACACACACACACACACACACACAAGCACAAACTTTCCCGAGGTACTTTGCTATATATTAACTTAGATGGATTTCTGAGGGAGGTTAGGAAGTCTGGGGCTTTATATGTAGGAAAGGAGTTCAGAAAAAATGTATGGATCTATAACATATGATAAAAGTACCTAGGATTTTTGGTGAATGTTGCAGAAACAAATTAGAATGAGACCTCAAGAACATCGTTAACAGTGAATACATTTTAAAGCCTTTGAATCACAGTTTAATAATCCCCCAAAGGTCCTTATAGAGGCACTAAACTATGAAACTCCTTGGAAAGGCTGCAAAGCTTAAGACAAGAATATTTTATGTTGACAACTAATGTATTTGCATATTTGATGGCCATTCATGAGTAATAGAGAAAAAAAAAAAAAAAAAAAAAGCAGTCACACTTTGGTATTTTAGAGCTGTCCAGAACAAAGATATAAAGAGGTCCATAAAAAGAAAAAGGAGAACTATATTGCATTGATGTACTGAGTTTCATTTTGAAAGATCACATAGCCTTTTACAGATTTAACAACCTGACATACAAAGATCACTTCAACCTCTGTTGAAATACAATCAGCCTAGGGGTGAAACTCACCTGTTATTAAACCGCCTCTGGCAGCACTACAAAATAGTTTAGTGTAGAAGATAAAAGAGAAGGTCAAACCTCATTAAAACTTCCAGGAGAAGATACCACAGGGCTACTGAATCTTAAGGAAGAATTGGCTCCCACCAAAGCGAAACTGCATTATATGATGGAACAGATGGCACTGGTGAAAAAGTATCCTATTTTCTCAGTAACAAGGAAGTAGATATTTAGGAAATGAGTCACTAAATTCAAATATCCACACTTTGTGTAAATGTATCTTGGCCCCTCTCCTTCCAAAGGTAAGTGCCAGCTCTGATGGAGGTGAGGGGTTAGAAAAAAAGACATTTCAATCAGAAAATAAAAAATAACAAGTCATACATGGTGAAACATGCCTGTAATCCCAGTGTTTGGGAGGCTGAGACTGAAGGATCAAAGGTTAAGGTTAGCCTCAACAATCTAGAGAGACCCTCAGCAACTTAAAGACCCTGCTTCAAAATTTAAAAAATAAATAAAATAAAATAAAAATGTATCAGATGGAGCCCTGGTTCAATCCACAGGCCCCCACACAAAATAAGAAATTACATAAAAATGATTTACTATTGTTAGATCAGGAATTTGAAAGGGTTTATAGTCACTAAATTCATTAAAAATGAGAAGACACTGGCCATAGGGTCTTAATGATAAAAGTTATGAGGTCACACACCAACCTCTTAAGAAATGCTCACAAGTAACCATTTGTGTTCCTTCAGGCCTCCACTGTCAAACTGACTACCACTGCAGCACCATGTATGAGATAAATAAGAGAAATACTACTAATTGATGAAGTCAGGGTAATAATTGTATCTTTCCAAATTCTAAAGCTATATACTCATCAAAGGATTTTCTTTCTTACATGCTAAAATTCAGAAATGATCTGTGAGTATTTTGAATTTAAATTTTGAATGCTCTTGAGTATTTTGCTGACACAAATATCACATATTAAAATTATATGGGAGAAAATTATTCTTCTTTGGAAATCCTAACATATGTGTCTAATTATTATAGTAAGCCACCTGAAAGAGGGGGAATAGAGAGATGACTGACTAGGCTACTGATAGGTGCTCTGTCTGAAATTCAGACCACCTCACTTTAGGAAAGATGGAGTGGAACACTAATGAGTTCATTGTGGCTGCTTGCCAAGAAATCAGCTGACTGATCTTTCCAGAGTCTATCACTCACCTCATTAGGTTGGTGAAAAATGGAGCTAAGACTCTCTCAATTTCATTCCCCACAGACTTCTGACCCATTGAAGGGCTAATAGTGAAGAACTCTTACTCTCATTTGACAGTAATACATTCCAGGTTAGGTGATAAACTAAAAAAGGAATTTTAAGTCTCACATCTCTAGTTTTATCTTCAATTTTAAAAAATGAAAACTAAGAAATAAAATTTATCTTCTAGAAAAACATCTCTGTTACAATGTTGTTCCTTTTTTCACCGACCATCTCTTATATGACAGTGTGTAGCTATGAAAGCCAAAAATACGTAGACATACAATGGAGTTATCCTCAGCCATAGAAAACACAATCATGTTATTTGCAGTAAAATGAAAAGAACTAGAGAATATTGTGCTATGTGAGACTAGCCAATCTCAGAAATTCAAGCATCAAATGTTTTCTCTCATATGTGGAAGTTAGAGAGAATTCAAATAATTGAGGAGATTTTAAACAATTGAGGAAGGAGACCAGTGGATGAGGACAGGGATAGGAGAGCGAGGAGGGAAAAAGAACTGAGGAAGAAAACAGTACAAATAATGCTATGTCCATATATGAAGTTATCAGTTCCAATCTCCCACGTATGTACAGGGAGTAGTATGTAACAGGTTGGGATTTAACTCTTACCCTAACTCCCACCCAAGCGCTGTGTACATGTATGTATGTCTCTACCACTTTAAACCTCAGTAAAATGTATAATTATGATGCACCAATAAAAATTGCTTTGTTGTTTTGGTTTTTGTTGTTGTGTGTGTGTGTGTGTGTGTGTGTGTGTGTGTGTTACTGGGGATTGAACCCAGGGGCATTCTACCTCTGAACTATACCCTGAGGCCTATTTTTTGTTTTTAATTATTATTCTTTATTTTGAACCATGGTCTCACTAAGTTGCAGAGGGACTCACTACGTAGCTGAGGCTGGCTGAGAACCTGTAATCCTCCTGTCTCATCCTCCCAAGTACTGAGATTACAAGCATGTGCCACCATGCCAAGCTTAAAAGTTTATTTTTTTAAATATACTCTTATTAGCACATTGTATTCTCACTTCACAATGAAGTTCAGAGTGATAGTGACATATATGCACACGGTACTTAGTGAGCTTCCCCTAGGCTCCCTCTCCACTACCTCCTCTTTCCCACATATGATATTAAGATTGGCATTGACAATTTCACATGTGTACATAAAATCAATGGAAGTGGTTCCTTAATTAATTCT
Organism: Graphiurus murinus; assembly: GCA_004027655.1. Lineage (NCBI taxonomy): Eukaryota > Metazoa > Chordata > Mammalia > Rodentia > Gliridae > Graphiurus > Graphiurus murinus. The sequence goes on from PVLC010021600.1 coordinate 6,766, forward strand.
CCCTCCCCCCAACTATCCTCTAGACCCCCTCCATTGCTCCACTGGGGATTTGCCTCCTTTATCTAAAGTCCCTCATATGCCAGTTACTCCCTAGCTTCCACATATGAGAGAAAACATATGACCCTTCCCTTTCTGTACCTGGCTAATCTCATTTAATATGATGTTATTCAAATAGTTTCTCCCTGATGATATGACTGTTTGGAGCAGCTACTCACTCCTTCTCTTCTGTTCGCCTCTGACACTTCTACTTGTTACTCACGCAAATATTTTTCTAGCTGAATGGTTATTATTCTCTATCAAAACTTTGTTCATTCCTCTGTGTAAAAACCACTGTGTTGCATTTTAGATAAGCACCTTTTTGAAGTTTAACATATATCCATGTGGGGTCCTCCCGACGAAGAGGGCTCCTACCCCGATCTTCCTGGAGTGTCTACTCTGAAAAGGGGGTTCCCCGCAGAAAAGGAAGGTCATGCAGCAATGAACACACGGCGGGGACTGAGCATCAGAGGACTCATCCGTTTATTACATGAGGGGCAAACAGTTATATAGAGCAGAGCGAGAGGAGTGTCTCCTTGCAGGACCAATCAGGGTAAATGATTTGGCCCAGTCCAAAAGCTGATCACGCACTGGTCACGCTACCAGGGACCTATCAATGTCTTGATCACGCTGAGGAGATATCCCTTGTTCAATCCTGGTCTCTGGTAAACAGTCTTAGGTCTCCGCCCTTGCCACTTCCCCTCTGCGCCATCTTTGATGCCTTTTTTTCCTTTCTGGTGGGCCAGGCTACCGCCTTCTTCTCTGGGGACCTTTCCCCACATATCCAGAGATGTATACCAGTCATAATTATATCATTATCATATGATGAAAACATCTATGTATATTCTATCAAAAAAATACCATCACTGCATGAGTCTTTTTTTCCTTTTCCAATAACTGTTACCTTCTCCATGGAAGTGATAAAACCCTGATGTCTGACACAAGAGATTAATTTTCCTGTTTGGACTATGAAATGGAATCATATGCTATCAATATTTTGGATCTAACTTCCTTTATTCAAAATTGTATTTTTTATGCCCATCCACATAGTTATCTGTCATTCTTGCTTGGTCCTTTTCTTGATGCATGGTGTTTGATGAAATGATAAATATCAATTTATTTTCTATTATGAAGTTGATGGACTTTTAGTTGTTTGAGGTTTCAATATTACAAAATATTGCTATAAAATTCTTGTCCATGCCCCATAACTATTTCTGCTATGTTCCATATCTAAGAGTAAAAATTATCAGAATAAAAATATATTTTCATTAATCTTTAGTAGAAACTAAGTATTTTTCAAAGTGGTTATAATATTCTATACTTTTACCAGAAGTGTCTGAGATCTCCATTATTTCTATATGCTTGACAAAAACACTTACTAAAAATGAAACAATAAAATAATATTATAATAAAATGAAAGACTCCCAATATTCCAATAACTAGCCACATTACTTCTTCTTTCATTGTTTAAATATTTGTTCTCAATCTAAATTTTCTGGTGTCTACTCATATTTCTTCTGTGACAAACACTATAACAATACATGTCATTTACTCCCTTATTTTTGTATTAATTTATAGTTAAAACATTGCACAAAATATTACTAGACTTGTGTAATTTTGAGAGGAAAAAAGAGTGCTAACTGAGTTGGGAGTGGTGGAACACGCTTGTAATCCCAACATTCGGGAGGCTGAGACTGGAGGATCCGGGTTCGCGGCCAGCCTCAGCTACCTAGTGAGGCACTCCGCAACTTAGTGAGACTCGGTTTCAAAAAAAGAATAAAAAATAGGCCTGGGGGTGTAGCTTGGAGGTAGAATGCCCCTGAGTTCAACCCCCAGTACGGCAAAAAAAAAAAAAAAAGAGTGCTAACTGGATGGTAGTGTTTTGGGCAAAGCTACTTGTAATAATATTCATGCTACTTGCATTGATTTTCTTAGTAATTTTAAATAATATGCTAGAATTGTTTTATTCCATCAATTGTAGACCATGCCAGTTACCTTTTAACTTTATAGCATGAGCACATTATGTTTTCATATGTTCCCTCTATTATTCTTCTTAATCAATTGTATGTCTCAGCCTATACCATTTGCACCTACAGTTTGCATTTTGTCAATAATGGTTAAAATTACACTTAATATTTAATCATTGATAAGTTCACATTACATATATAAATTGATTTAATCCACAGATTTTTCAGTGAACACTGAATTATTATATTTTATATTTCCTTTTATATATAGAAAATATCAAGAATCTGCATTAATAAAACAGAATGTTGTCATATTTTAATGAATTTTCCTTTATTTATCCCACTGCTTTTTTTTTTACTATATTCTTAAGCTTTTCTAAGAGATTAATCATTTCATTTATATTTATTTCTTAGATAATACTTTCTTTCTGAATATTCCTTGATTTCATTTATAATCTGGCCTGATTGCCATCATTGGAAAAGTTGTTATTCCTTAGAGCAACGGACATGACTCTTTACTGACTCCTTAAGTTCATGGATAAATCTGGATATTTACTGAATGTTTCTTTCTTTTGTTTCTTATAACTAGGATCACATTATTATTGATAAATCTAATGGTGATCTACATCATGTTTGTAGTTTATCTATTATTTTTCCTTTCTTGAAGTTCTTAAGATATTCTCCTGTATTTAGTGTTTTAAAATTTTACCAAAATGCATTTCCATATGTTTCCTTTTTTACCAAGTGAACACTTCATGCACCTTTTAAAAATAATTCTGGAAGCTGAGTGTGGTGGCACAGTCTTGTAATCCCAGCATTTGGGAGGCTGAGACTGGAGGATTTGCGTTCCTGGGCAGCCTCAGCTGCTTAGTGAGGCCTTCTGCAACTTATTGAGACCCTGTTTCAAGATAATGAATAAAACATAGGGCTAGGGCTGTACCTAGGAGGTAGAATTACCTAGGGTTCCATTCCCAGTACCGAAAAAAAAAAAGAATTCTGGAAAAAATGTAACATATTTTTGCTAATTTGTTCTTTATTTTCTTCCTTACCTCTAATTCTTCTTGGTATTTTTTTTTCTTTTTTTACTTTAGGGATTGATGCTCTATTTTTTTGTTTTTCATTTTCACACATTTCATATCTTTATGTTGGTTCAAGCCTTTCAGACAGATATCTTTATCTTTTTCTTCCAAAATGTCTATTGATACTTCCCCCTACTCTATCAACATATATGAGAGACCTCTTTAATATACCTTAGTATTTCTTCAAGGTATTCTATTCTTATTTTAGAGATGCAACATACTCTTGTTTTTTAATATATTAATTGGGTTATTTGGAGTGTTTATGGTATTTTTTTTCTTTTTTTAGTTCTTTATATATTCTAAATATTAGTACTCAATCAGAGTAGTAGCTGTTAAAGATTTTCTCCCATTCTGTAGGCTCTCTTTGCAGATTCTTGATTATTTTCTTTACTATGCAGAAGCTTTTTAACTGGATACCATCCCATTTGTTGATTCTTGATTTTATTTCCTGAGCTTTAGGGATCTCGTTGAGGAAATCCCTGCTGATTGAGAAATGCCTATATGTTGGAGAGTTGGTCCTATGTTTTCTTCTAGTACTTGAAAAATTTCTAGGTTTCTGAACAATCTTAAGTTACTTTTGTGCAGAGTAAGAGTGAGGAGTCTACTTTCTCTCTCTTTTTTTTTTTTTTTTTGCGGTACTGGGGATTGAACTCAGGGGCATTCTACCTCTGAGCTATACCCCCAGCCCTATTTTTTATTCTTTATTTTGAAATCGGGTCTCACTAAATTGCGGAGTGCCTCACTAGGTAGCTGAGGCTGGCCTCGAACCCGGATCCTCCGGTCTCAGCCTCCCGAATGCTGGGATTACAAGCGTGCGCCACCACGTCCAGCTAGAAGTCTACTTTCACTTTTCCACATATGGATATCCAGTTTTTCCAGCATCATTTACTGAGAAGGCTATCTTTTCTCCATCATATGGTTTTGGCTCACTTGTCAAAAATCAAACGACTATAAAAATCAACTCTCCTTTGTATCTTCTATTTTATTTCATTTGTGTATGTATCTATTTTTATTCCATAGAAATATTCTTATTTCATTAGCCAATGTATTTATTTATATGTCAATGACACGCTGTTTGTGTTAATCTACTTATAGTATAATTTGAATTCGGGTATTGTGATACCTTTGGCATGGTGGTTATAGCTCAGGATTGCTTTGGCTATTTTGCGTATTTTGTTCTTCAGTATGAATTTTAGAACCATTTTTTTCTAATGATGAAGAATGACATTGGCATTTTAACACAAATTGTGTTGAATCTGCAGATTACTTATTCGTAAGTATTTTTAGGCTATTAATTAGAGTATCTCTATATTTGCTCTTGCTTCTTTTGATTTACATGTATGCTTCTTTTGTGTTTGGAGTAGGCCTAGGGAACAAGTTACAAATTAGAAGATGGGAAGTAATGAGAGTGATGTCTCCAGAAAAAAAAATATTAAAGAGTATTTGTAAATTAGGTTGGATTCTTATAAAAATTATTTTTACTTGCTGATAAATCTATTGAAATAATTTAAAATATTGGCAAGAAATATAAGATATGAATCAGATATGTGAATTCTGTCATATTTAAGACAAGTTTATAATAGAAATGCAATGCTTTGGATTTTCCCCAAATTTTGTACAAGTATTTCATCCTGTGATAGCCCCCCTCATTTTCCTCACAATGAAGAAATCGTTATTTTAAATACAATACATTTGGTATTATGTAAATGTGAACTCAGGAGATAGAGTAAATACTTTTGTGTGACTGATTTTCTTATCTTGAACCAGAAGATTAATATTGTGTTTTATTATCTACTTGTATTCCATTCTTTCCTACCAAATTGAATACTGAAAAACAGCAAACTTAATCCATCTTCTTATTAATAGCTTCTGCTTACTTTATTGATTATTATTATTTATTCAATGTACTGTATACTAGATCTTTTTAATAGCTCATTAACTTGAAAGTATGGCTTTTTTTCTTCAGTCTCTTATAGCTTGTTTACCTTCTTAAATTCGTTAAGAACCTAAAATTATCATTCTTGACATAAACAGTGTTTTCTAAAATATGCTTTTATTGGTGCATTGCAATTACATAATATACTGAAGTTCAAAGTGGTAGAGGCATAAATACATACAGCACTTGGTATTTTATAGACTCTCTTGCTGGGTGTGGTAGTACATGCAGCTAACTTGGGAGGCTGAGCTAGGAGGATTGCAAATTTGAGGCCAACCTCTGCAATTTACAACAACTTAGTGAGATCCTGTTTCCAAATAAAAATAAAATAAGGCCAAAGGCGTAGCTCAGAGGTAGAATGAGCCTGGATTTAATCCCCAGTGCCACAAAAAATAAAATTAAAAAATAAATAAAACCTCTGGAGATACACAGAAAATGTTATTTTGAAATAGTCCATTTCTATGCATTAATATGCAGTAAAAAGAATTGTAAAATAAAAATCTAACTTCCTAAAGGCAACACTGAAAGGAACATATTCCAAATATGTTCAACAAGCTTGTGAAGTAAGATTATAATGATACATTTACTTCATGTACTTGATATAATTTCAGATCTTCACCACAAAATTCTTCTAGTTCTAAAATTTTATGATTCTGTATTTTTTATGGGCAGAATTTTTTACATATACTTTTGAAACTATGGACTGTGGTTGTATTCTGGTGTTTAGAATTATGGTAGAATTGTAAAATTATGTTAACAATGGTAAAACAGAGACATTTAATATGGAACTTTATCATATACACATAGTTGATCGTGTAATTATTTGACTTTAGTTCTAGCAAAATAAGTGTCTGTATTAGAAAACAACTATAATAAATCTGAGCATTGGTAATATGACCCAATGTTCACCAGGATTGAATTAAAAGTAAGAATTTTCTGAAAGGTACTTCGTAGTTCTCATTATCAGTTTCAGATGAGGCATTAATGTCAAGACCGTGAGATTTTATTAGTTGGAAAGGGTGAATTTTCATTTAGGCACAATCACTAAAAGGGCCAGACATAATCAAAAGATCATTTTTTATTTTGGCAAGCAAAGCCATCAGAGGAGAGTCCTGTGAGTCTTACCAAGTTAATGTCAATGTAAATGACACAGTGTAAACTCTATTTCATTCTATGTGCTAGAACCCATTAAGTTCAAGTGGGCAATAAAAACCTACTTTCAAATTCATCTATCCCTGTGAATAATGACTTTAAAAGACTCCATTTTTTTTTCAAAGACAAATGAATTGAAAGGCAATAAGCAGAGTGACATTTAAAAATAAATGTTTTCATTTAAGAGGAAAAGGAAGTCTATGGATTCTATCACATTCATAATATTTAAGTATCTTTACTCTAAGGAAAAAATCAGTTAAAATGTGCCCTAGCTATTAGCTGAATTTTATAACATAACTTATTTGAAATACAGCAATTTTATAAATAATACAAAATATTTGTAAATTTTTAAAAACTTTCATCATTTAAAGATTCTAAAATATGTGACATATAGTTAAATTTTCTTTTAGTCCCCAAGGATATTTATAGTTGATGATCACAATAAAATTAGAGGGATGATATTATCACAATTATCACTATGATTATCATAATAAATTTATTATTTCATAGATGTAGAGCTTATAATTCTGAAATCAAAGTGTCAGTAGGGTCATCCTCTGAGATAGAAGGATGGTAGATTCAAGACCAGCTTCAAGAAACTTAGTGACACTCTGTTTCAATATAAAAAAAACGTAGGTTTAGGAGTATAGCTCAGTGGTAGAGTGTACCTGGGTTCAATCCTCAATACCACAAAAAATGTTTAAATGTGTAAACAAATGGAGACACAGATATACAACAGAATACTATTCATTCATAAAAAGTAAAGAAGTATTGATATAAGCTACACTATAGATTAACTTCAAATATATCATGCTACATGAAAGAAGCCAGACACAAATGTTCACACACTATATGTCTATCTATATAAAAGAACTAGAATAGACAGATGGGGACAGTGGTGGGAATATGGAGTAAATGTTTAATGGATGTGGTGTTTCCTTGTGGAGTGACAAAAATCTTTGTAAATGTACAGAGATCATTGTTGCACAAAGCTGAACGTACTACTTACTTGTTTGCTTTGTTCACTGTAAAATGGTTTATTTAACCTAAAGCAAAGAAAATAATAAAAACAATGAGAATATCTACAAGCTCTATATTACATATCAATCTACTTACTAGCACTTTGTCCTCTCTATCCTCCTCCTCTTTTAGCAAAGATAAGCAGTCCTTGCTGACAACAAAAGCTATCCTTTCTCCTTGCTCACTAGATGTATTATTTCTTCAAGACAAGTCCCTCCATCATTATCTCTTTATTCTCCTGGATCATAATTTTTCTCTATCTACTAGATCATTTCAATTATAACATAAAGGCTATTATTTCTCCCATTCCAAAGTTCTATAAGAAAGGAAATAAATAGAATGGCAACAACAACCCTGAAGGCCTTTGACTCACATTTTCCCTCATTTTTCACTCCATTCATTTGCTTCTCTTCATAACGGAGTTCCACTAGTAAGAAGAGTAATACACACACATACATACACACACACACACAAAAAAAAAAAAACAAACAAAAACAAACAAAAAAAAATCTCATACTTACTGTTTACTATTCTAAACTGCCCATATGTATCTTTTAACTCCTATTACTTCTACATAATCAAAATTATGATTGCCAGTGATGGCATCCCCATATATAAATTTACTTATGATGAATAATTCCAATACATAGGTAAATATCTCACAAATAATTGTATATGTTACAAAACAATAGCTTAGAAACATTCCAGTTTCTACCTATGCCCATCCCTTGGACCTCAACTGTGCCCCTTCAATAGTATCTGATGGAGCTATTCACTACTGCCCCTTTTTTACCTGGTATTCAGAAGAGACAGGATTTATCTTTCTCCCCACTGACAATCTTATCTTCTATATACACCAATCCCCTGACATGAGGGAGCTCCTGGCCTCAGTCCCTGGACATCTCTTCCCTATCTTGCTACTTTCATGGTAGAATTCTGCTATTTTTTATTTACATTGAAATTCCTACACTTCACTCTGAAGTCTTAACCTCCTTCATTATCTCCCAATCTATATATTTACCTGCATTATAAATACACATGCAAATGCCTCATAGCAACTCAATTAATATGATCTAACTGATAACTTGATATTTTTCCCTAAATAGGGAAGATTACAAATATTTTTCCAGTTTTAACTGGGAAAATTCCATCTTCCTCCTGGCTCAAGATAAAATCTTATGGTGCTTCTTGATCTGATCATTCTCTAGTAACTTTCATTTTTATTTATTTGGTACTGGGGATTGAACCCATGAGCATTCTACCTCTGAGTTATACCACAGTCCTTATTATTTCATTTTTTTATTTTGAAACAAGGTCTCACTAAGTTACCCCATGCTGACCTTGAACCTGCAATCTCTCTGTTTTAGCCTCCTAAGTATTAGGATTATAGACATGTACTACCTTGCCCAGGTAACATACTATTGTTTATGTCAACAAGTTCAAGTATGTCTTCAAAATACATCCAGAATTCAGATAGCTCTTCCCAGTGTCATTCCTTCTTCTCTGGTTTAAATGAATACACTTTTTTTGGTGGTTGTTGTTATTTTTTTTCTGGGATTATTTTGATTGCTTCCTTCCTGACTTCCTTTCTTCTAGTTCATCACACTGGTGTTCTACTCTCATATTTTTCTAAAATTCATTCTATCATCTACTTCCACATTTCTCCAAGTTTCATTCTATCTGTCTGTTGTCTACTTTCATTTTTCCCTAAGATTCATTCTATCTATTGACTTATTTCTGTACTATTTTTAAAAATACCTTCCTTAGTTATATATTCGCTGATTATAATATTTAAATCTCAAATATATAGTCTCCAATTCTTCTTCCTTGCTTTATTTTTCTATGGCATTTTTAAATCTACTATATAATTTACTTAGTTTCACTTACATTTGTAGGTCACAGAAGTTCAACTACATGTTCACATTAATATTTTCTTTTTTATTTTCTAAAAACACTGTTTTTATTTATATAGAGTCCTAACCATTTCAGTGGTTAGAAAGAGTGGAAGATATTTCTTTTTCCATCATTTTTCTTAGGGCTCTCTGTATCTATCCCAACATCTGTTTCCAAAGGTTTGAGATCAATATCTTCTAATTTGTTCTCTAATACATCCCAAATAGGTTATAGAAAATATTTGTTGAAGGAACAGATGGATGATTATGAAAGAAGATATTTACTTTAGAGTATAAAGGAATGTGTTTATAGTATAAAGGAATGTGTTACAACCCTATAAAATTTTACCTGAGTGAAAGGAAAACAACATTTTTTATGTATCAGTTAAAAATTCATGTAAATTATTAAAAAAAAGGTGAGTGAAAGAAAAGTCATTGTGCTGGCTAGTGAGTAAAGCATTTCCCATAACAAGTTAATATTATCTTAGTAATAATAAAAATAAGAAATGATAATGTTTTTATTTAATTTTTAATGAGTAATGAATACCTATTAGTATCAAACTGGTCGCTTAAAATAAAAGGAATTATTATTTTTTAAATTATCCATTGTTCTTTGTTGCAGAGTATTAGAATGTGTTTTAGATTCAGAAGATTAAAAGATATAAATATCAATGTGATGTTGAAGTAACTATAATGATGAACATGATTAATACATGATTAAAATGGGCATGGTATTATATGACTTAACTTGATAATACATTAAGTTTAGTTTTTAAAATTACCATAGCTAATTTTCTTTGTTGTAGCATTTCCTGTGTTCAGAATTCTGTGCTTAAAAATATCAACATAATTAAGATGGGAAATAAATGATGGCATTGCAATATCAGATAAATAAGGAATTAACAAACTAGTTTTTAGGAAGAGAGAATATTATTTTAAACTAAACTTTCTTCATTTAATCCTATATGAATTTTTTAAAATTTTCTATTCATTTGTGGATGCATGCAGCAAACATTTGCTCAACTTTTCTCTTCCAGCCACTATGCTAGGCAATATAGATAAAAAAAAAATACTAAAACATTATTTTTTGCTTCAAAGATATTTTCAATAAAAGGGAGATGAGTCAACAAATGCATTATCAAATGCAGTGAATGTAGTAGACAAAGCAATACAAGTGTTTGGATTTCTTCAGTGAGAGTTCATAGAGATGTCCATGCTAATTAGTTTTAGGGGTCCCTTCCTACTGGAAATAGCAATATTTCCTAGTATGAAGAATGTTCTCAAGAGCTGTGTGAGTTTGTTGACAGTTTTGGTAATCCTATATTATCATCTATAATATCAAATTTATTATACTGGATTGTAGATGGGGATGTGAGAAATTAGTCTATTTATCATCTAGGCTTTCCCTGAAAGCTGATTTCTTTTAATATTCTACCATCAACATTTTATCTTTTACTTGAGAATTTAAAAGCTAAGTGAAATGTAGAAAACTCCAGGTAACTTAAAATTGTACTTAGTTGTGCTATCAAGCAATGGAATAAAAGCATATAAGATATCTTAACACCCACTTCTATAATGCATCTAGATTTGTTTTTGTTTTCAAAATAGTTAACTTTTTTCCAAAAGCTTTTAGTTTCAAAAACTCCAATTACTTATTAAAATATTTTAAAATAATAAAAAAACATATAACTTATATTTACCAGGAATTGTGCTTTTTTATTTTGCATAATGAAGTATTTTCAAGACAAGGGTAAAAACTATCACCCTCTCAGGTATTTCAACAGTGTACACTGTTCTAGAAATATTAAAGAGTCATCAAGACCTCCACTTGAAGGTTGTTTAAACATCATTTTTTATAGAACTGTCAACACATGCATTATTGTGTGTTACATGTGATCATTTGTAGTTTTTCATTTGTGTGTATACTCTGAGTACTAACAGATGAGAGTAGCATTTCAATGGATTTAGATTACTGCCGTACAGATAGATACTCTATGTCCTGAAATGCACACAGAATAAGGGGCAGTTGGCTCAGGACAACACAGTGGAACCTGTACCGTGGATTGAGCCTGGACTTGCCTGAGGATCAAAACTGAGTATTGTAAAAGAGAGTCTACTATCTGCTATGGAGGCAAACTCTGAGTTAGAAATGATCATCACTACTGTGCTACTGGCACTCACTTCCCCCTTTAGAATTAGGCAGAAATAATAATATGGAATAGAGAAATGAGGAGAAAAAATACAGATTGAAAGGGTAGCTTCTGAGTGTATATCAAAACTTTTGGAAATTTAAGAAAAATGATAATGTTTCATTTGAAAATATTTTCGTGATAAGCTTGACTTTCTTTAAAAATATGAACTCTCAGCCGGGCGTGGTAGTGCACGCTTGTAATCCCAGCATTTGGGAGGCTGAGTCTGGAGGATCCGGGTTCACGGCCAGCCTCAGCTACCTAGTGAGGCATTCCACAACTTAGTGAGACACTGTTTCAAAAATAAAAAAAAAAATAGGGCTGCGGGTATAGCTTGTAGGTAGAATGCCTCTGAGTTCAATCCCCAGTACGGAAAGAAAAAAAAAATGAAGTAATTGAAAAGATCAGAGCTATATATAATTGAAAACCAATAGTTATGAAATACTGAACTAAATTTCTTTGTGATTTTCTCATAGGTAATGGAAACTCATGTTGGTTTAGCTAATTTGTATTATGTGGCCAGACATTCACTAGTATAAACATTTCTATGACGTTAAATTCAAAATGTTAACTTTAAATATATTAATAATGGAACTCTGGTGAGCAATAGATCTTATGAGTAATATTTACCCAGAACCATTTATCAAATAAAAAAACAAATCTGGATATAGTTAAGAGAGACTTTATTCAAAGAATCTCTGCAAGGAGAAAAAGAAATGGTTGGAATAAGGAGAACTGATAACCATTAACACCTATCAACTCATAAAGAGTTAACACAAAAGAGTTTTCTTTTATAGAAAGGAAAAAGAAAGCTAAAATGAGAAGGTTGTGGGGAAGAGGAATGAAAGAGTGAAGTGATTAGATAGAAGATTATTGAATATTTTACCCAGAAACCAGCCTATTCTACAGAAAGTCTGTATACTGGATTAAATTTAGGGACTCGATGGAAGCATCAAAACTGGGCTGACATTTTTTTCTCTCTGATCAATGAAGAGTAGCAATTTATTTAAGATGAACAAGACAGGCCAACTGTGATTCAGAGTCTTATGGGGAAGGGTGGATCTTTGTAACAAACCATATCCTGGAACACAAGATGTAGAGGGATTCCTTAACCATTCTCTTTTCTAGGATCATAGCATTTGGATATAGTTCAGCACTGTAACATGCTTGAAATGAACAACTTTGTGAGACCCTGTTTCAAAATAAAGAACAAAAAATAGGGCTAGGGATATAGCTCAGAGGTAAAATGCTCCTGACCCTTGAGTTCAATACCCAGTATCGCAAAAAAAAAAAAAAAAAAGCTTAATATATGAACTCTCTACTTTAAATCCATGTCCTAAATATTTACCTGTTTGTTCAAATTTACCTCTATGGTGCATATAGTACTCTGGGATGTGGAAGCCTGGTCCCTCATGGCACGATTGTCAGGAGGGGAAGAGACTTTCTCTGCCACATGCTCCCACCATGTTGTCCTGTGCAACCACTTGTCCAAAGCAATAGGGACCAGGGACCAAGGACCAAAGCCTCTGAGACGATGAGCCAAAATAAACCTTTCCTCTTTAGAAGTTGATTATTACAGGTACTATTTTACAGTAACATAAAACTGACTAACACAAAGATGAGAAGAATTACCAGCCAGTTTTAGATGAATTTCCATACATGAGAGTTTTCTACCTGCTATGTGAACTTAGGTTAAAAAACCCACATCTTTATTCTCTCCTCCCTTATTGTATGTTGATCTATATCTTTGTTTAATTACTGCATGTTGATAATGTACTATATATCTTTTTTTTTTTTTTTTTTAGGTACCAGAGATTGAACTCAGGGACATTCTGCCTCCGAGCTATACCCCCAGCCCTATTTTTATTTTGAAACAGGGTCTCACTAAGTTGTGGAATGTCTCACTAGGTAGCTGAGGCTGGCTGGAAACCCAGATCCTCCAGTCTCAGCCTCCGAAATGCAGGGATTACAAGTGTGCACCACCACACCCGGCTCTATATATCTTTTAATGCTCATAAAAATTTATTGTGAAGCACTAGGAAGCTACTCACATGCAAAGTGCTTTCTTGTCACCTTAATGTCTTTCAACATATACATTCTCTCTTTCCAGAAATACATTACTATGACAAACCTACCTTGCTCCAAAGCCCTTACACACATAATGCTGCCATATCTAATGCACTATTTTTGCAAAACTCATCATAGATATTGCATCTTATAGGATATCTATTCTCACTTATTAAGACTAGGTTAAATTATCACCTATGCTCACACAACACCCTATATTTTTCCAGATAATAATATTTAACATACTCTATAATAGTGACTCATTTATTTATCTGAGATATCACTAGATAGTGAGCTCCAACTACGTAAAAAATGTTTCTGTTTATCAAAGAAACTAGTGCATAACTCAGTTCCTGGCAAATAAGTGGTTAATAAATAATTGTTAAATGATGTTTCCCAGTTATGCACATGTATGCAATACATAAAAAGAACTGAATGTTTAAATATTTTTGTACATTATATTATATAATAATATACACTACATGTGCTTAAAAGTCAAATGTTTTCTCTCATATGTAGAAGCTGAATAGAAAATAGGATACAAGGTGACTTTAGATAATCAAACAGAGTGACCAATAGAATAGAAGGGGATAGAGGAAGGGAGGTGGAGAGAGAAAAAAGAAGAACTAATGAAAGAAACAAATTATGCTATGACCATGTATAAATGTATTACTACCAACCTCACTGTTATATACTGGGAGAGTGGGGTGGCAGTTGGGTGGAATCTGAAAGAAAATACATCAACACCCATGTGCATGCTTGTCTGCATGACTTTTTGATTTTTAAATTGGTGCTGAGGATTCTACCTGCAAGCTACACCCCCAGGCCTTTTTATTTTTCATTAAAAATAAAATGTGGTTTTAATAAAAGAAAAAAATTATTTTAAAAAATAGAATAGATTTTTCTGTACATTATATGCATATGATTTTCATCAGAACCACTTAATACACATTAAAAAAAGCCAGTGATAGCCAGATGTGGTGGTGCACTCTTGTAATCCCAGTACTTGGGAGGCTAAGAGAGGAGGATCGCAGGTTCATGGCCAGCCTCAGCTACTTAGTAAGGCCCTCTGCAACTTAATAAGATCCTGTTTCAAAAACAAAGAATAAAAAATAGAGCTGGTGTACTTTCACAATCATATCAGAGTCAATCACTAAACTGAACCTGAGGAGTAGGGAGGGTAGGGAGTAGGGCGCGAATTGGGGAAGGGTTAAATGAGAAATGTGTACATGTATGCCTTTACCAGCTTGTACCTAACAAAGTTGTATGATTACAATGCACCAATAAAAAAAAATGTAAATAAAGTTTAGACAAGCAGAAAAAAAAGGGGGTTGGGGGTGTAGCTTGGAGGTAGAATGCCCCTAGGCTCAATCCAGAGTACTGCAAAGAAAAAAAACAACAAGAAACAAACAAAAAAAACCCCCAGTGATATAACAGCACGTGAGAGAAAAGCTAGCAAGTGCCTGACAGTCTGGATTTTCCAGTCAAATGAAGAGGGGCATACAGGAAGAGCATAAGCTTAACATAAACAGAAGAAACCGTTTTTATAAACATTACTAATGCCTTAGAGCTCTCACTAATAAGAACTTTCTGAGGAAAAAAAAAAAGAAAGTCAGGATTTTGTCTGGAGGGGATTTTAAAAATCAGAGAGATGTTGAATTATTAATGAGCCAAACTGGTCTTTTTCATTTTCTTTTCTAATCCAGGAAATCTTCAGGGTAGTTGTTTGAAGGGTATTTTTTTCCATCTTCCACTTTAGGCATTCATAAATATACTTGAAAACACTCTCTCAGATACCACCCAATCAAATGATCAAGGTCACTTAGGAAACTAAATTAAACTTCTAATACACATGCACTATTGTCATTTCAGCACATTTCTAACGAGGCTCTGGAGTGCTTGCTTTGAATATCATTCCTACTTGCTCCCTAATGGTTTGTCTGACTGCTTATTGCACATCAGATTTCCAAGCCTTACAGAACAAAATGAAGCCATCTTCCTCGGAGCGATTTTCCTTCATACTATATTAATTCTTTAAGATAGTGTATCAAAGATTTATTTTAAATAATAGCGTAATTAGTGAAGCTCTTGGGTTATACAGTCAAAATAAAACCCCTTCCAGGCTGTTCCATTTACTGGAGAGAAAGCTCTGGTAGGGATTATATCAAAGCTCAACTTGTCGAAAGCATATGCAAATTAGGAATACATAGTTTGCTTTAAATGTCTGTAAAAGCAAGGATCAACATCTGTGGGAATGATTTTTGAAACTGCAGCAGCATAGAAATCATTGCAAGTGTGATGTAGTTACAAATGGAAGACTCTGAGAAGAGTCTGCTCCATGTCTCGATTACATTTTTTTTTTCAAAAGAAATCGAATTAAAACAGTTATTTTGAAAGGTTAAATGAAATTTGGGGTTGACCAAATGCAGTATGTCTCCTTTAAAATATATATGTAAAAAGCAAAAATAAAATAATGATAGAAAATGGGAAAAGTATTTCACAATAGGCAAAAACCTTTAAAAAATTCTGATATTAAACACAGTGGGAATTTTCAATTCAGTATCAGAGATTGACCACAAATGTTTATTTATACTCTTTCATAAAATTTAATATGGAGCAATATCTTCATAATTGATAATTAAAGATAGAAAGGATTAGTCTATTCTCCCTCACTTTAAAGTTTCTAATCTCTGGTTTGAAAACTAGAAGAAGACCTAGAATTAACTTGATCAAAATTGAAATTAGATGAATATTTTTGACTTGACTGTCTAATCACTAATGCAAGAATGTTTCTGCAAATTTAAGTGGATGCTTGAAAGTGGATTGAAAAGTCACATTCCAAGGGGAGTTCATTTAGAGGCAGTGGGAGTTTATACATGTCCATGAAGGAACGGTGGGAGAGGAACATAGAATTACATTTCAAAGATGAGGTTTGATGCTTTTTAAATTTTGGGTTTATTTGTTACTTACAATGCAAACATTGCAAACAACTCAAATGCATGATTAATAAATTACAGGTATATTTATACCAGTACAATATTGAGAAACAATGGAAGTGAATGAACCACAGAATTTTAAACATCATAACATCAAGAAGGTTTTCAAGACTGTTAGTAAAATATTCAAGCTATTAAGTTGGAGACACATCCATTAGTTTATTAATTCTTAACCTAAAGAGTGATACATATTTTGGAATATATTAATATTCCATTAAAGTAAGAAGAAAATAGCAAGAAATAGAATTTATTTATCTATTTATTCACTTACTTATTTATTGTGATACTGGAGATTAAAACGAGGGACATTCTACCTCCAAGCTACATTCCAAGCCCTATTTTTTATTTTTTATTTTTGAAACAGGGTCTCACTAAGTTGTGGAGGGCCTCACTAAGCAACTGAGTCTGACTGTGAATCTGTGATCCTCCTGTCTTAGTTTCCCAAGTACTGGGATTACAAGTGCATGCCACCAAACTCAGATTAACAAATAGAATTTAGAATTTAACTTTGGAATCATGATGTGATTTTAGTTAGGTTCATGATTTGCAACTTTGAAAATGTATATACTAAAGTAAAAGTTATTAACACTAAGTTTTAATTGCTCTAGCTAAAGAGATCTCATTTTTGGTAACATTTCACAATTGAAAATAATATATTACAACCTTCATTTAAATCTATATTATAAATTACTTAGTTATTTTCTTTCTTCTACAACCTAAATTGTTTCTATTTTCCTATTTCATTGCTCTTTGAAGTATTTCCAGGAGGAAATTAAATGAAGTCAAGATGATAAAACTTAAAATTGGTCACATTTAAAAATTAATAATAAATCTATCATTAGCGCCTTATTCCAAATTAGAAAATGATTGGGGCTTTCTCCTCATCCAGAAAGAGGAAAAGAGTTCTGGACTGAGCCACACAGACTCTTTTCAGAGATAAAAGATTTTCCCAGTTACTCTGGGTTCTGAATGATGCTAATGAGTGTGAAACAATAAACCCAGGTTTATGAAAGAATAGACTTCTTTCTACTTTCTTCTTGCTTTAATAGAATATCCATACCTTATAAAGTAGATATCATTGTTTAGGTTAAGAATTAATAAACTAATGGACATATCACCAACCTAAGAGCTTTAATGTGTTACTCACATTCTTGGGTAACAAATCTGAGACCTTTGCGGTGGGACTGCTGCATTGGGAGGAAGTGGACTGTTGGGATAAGAGAACAGAGCCTATTGCAATACAGAGCATGTTCCAACCATAATATGAATCTGTACGTGTCCAAAGCAAGGTGGAACTTACTTTTCTTTTGTAGTTGAAGTCAGAAAGGATAGAAATACCTGGATGTGGTAAAGTAGTATGAGTTACTGGTGTGATGGGGCAGTAAATAAGAGAATACATTTTTTAATCCAGTTGATTCTTGAGAGGAGTCATTAAGGAAGGATTCTCTGTATTCTGATGCTTATTTAAATTCGGGGTGGCTCAAATTTGGAAGTCAGAGACAAGCAAAAAACCTTACTTTTAACAAACCAAGTTATCAGGAATTTTGTTCAGATTAGTTAGTGGAGACAGACAGTTCAGCTAATCAATTATGAGAAAAAGAATGGAAATTGGTTAGGACCATGTCTAGACTGGTACAGAAAAACAAGTGTATCATCTACAATGCATGGGGGAAACTGGTTCTTTGTAGTTAGTCACTTCCTGGAATATGCTATGAGATTTTTTAACTGTAGAAGTTTTACAGGAGCACAGGGCTCAGGCAGCACTCAACACTGTCATGGGTATCACTGAATAACCCCGCTCCTATAGAACTTGCCAGAGCCCAAATATAATTACTATTTTACAGAGAGATATGGAAGCCTAGTCCCCTCATCCCAGTGTGTGTAAATTCCAAAGAGTCATTCTAACTCCAGAGCCCCTGTGAAGCCCAGAGTTAGTACAGGCTGGCAGTGAAGACATGCCTTCACTCACCATGAACAGCAGCAGATGAGCATTTAGTTATATAAGGATAACTAGGGAGGTCATCTTCCACAGCCATAAATATGTATATAGTTACATGATCATGATTAGGTAATACACAACATGCATGCACACATTATGCTGGTGTGATGTGTGCCATTTTGCCTGGTTCCCTATATAAGGTATGGGTCTGTAAAATAAAGCTTCTGTTGTTCTCTGAATGGCAATTCTACATACTATTTTTTTTTTTTTTTTTTTTTTTTTTTTTTGTGGTACTGGGGATTGAACTCAGGGGCCTTGTATCTCCGAGCTATACCCCAGCCCTATTTTTTTTTATTCTTTATTTTGAAACAGGGTATCAATAGGTTGCAGAGTGCTTCACTAGGTAGCTGAGGCTGGCCGTGAACCCGGATCCTCCGGTCTCGGCCTCCCAAATGCTGGGATTACAAGCCTGTGCCACCATGCCCAGCTACATACTATTTTTTTTTAACTGGGGATCTCACCACTGAAATCTCCCCTGCAATTATAGCTGGCCCCTGACAGCTCCCAGATCATTGGTTGAGGCCTTCACAAAAGCTGAGGCAATGCTCAACTCCACTCTCTCTCCTTTTGGGTGTCCTGACCTTCCAGTACCACAGATGCCATCTCTTCCCTTCCTCTCATCAGTG
Source organism: Graphiurus murinus (assembly GCA_004027655.1). Classification (NCBI taxonomy): domain Eukaryota; kingdom Metazoa; phylum Chordata; class Mammalia; order Rodentia; family Gliridae; genus Graphiurus; species Graphiurus murinus. The sequence goes on from PVLC010021600.1 coordinate 25,725, forward strand.
TTGATCCACAAAGCACTCCCTAGCAAACTCTCTACACACTGATTTCTGTCTCAGAAGGTTTGCTGCAGATCCAAGGTAGGGAGATGGGAAAAAATGCTGGATATTATTTTTATGCACAACATTTTTACATGCACAATTATTTATAGTAATTATGAATAACAATTTTACTCAAACCATTTTAAAATTTCTGCTTTATATTATATTTTCAGATATTTTAATAAGAGATAGATTTGCTAAATTTGAGTCTTTATATGTAAGAGTTATGATAGTCTTATGCATCTCCTTACCATAATATGGAGACAACTATAATGGAGACATCAACATTTCAGAGCAGAACGTCACAACCAAATTACCAATTGTCCTATTGATTTAGACACTGTAATTTAAAACAAAGTGTTTAAAAATAGTATAATAACTTTTTTTTTTGTACTGGGGATTTAACCCAGGGGAAATCTACCTCCTTGCTATATCCTAGACATTTTTTATTTTGAAGCAGGATTTCATTAGGTTCCTGAGAGTTTCATTACATTGCTGAGGCTGGTCTCAAACCTGCAATCCTTCTGTCTCTGCCTCCCAAGTACTGGGATTATAGGCATACACCCAAATACCTAGCTAATACCTTTTGATCATAGGATTTGCATTAAGTCAATTTTCAAAACGTATGTCTGAGAATAGATATTAGGATTTTCATTTTAAATATAGGGAAAATGAATTTTCAGTATAAAGTGCTTCTCCAAAATATTCTTAAGCAACATTTTAATTGTCTTAATATGTCAAAGATTATCTATACAATTTTGTTTATTTAAGTTATATTGCTTCTGTTCAAAAATAATGTAACAAGATGGTAGTAAACCTAATAATTTAGTGTATTCATTAGTTCTCTGAGTTTGTTGAGTTGTTATTGAAAATAATATCTGTGAATTCCATAGTACATTTTGATCAAGTAGTGCAAATCATATGTCTCTAATTTACTTTCATCTTAAAATTATATAGTATATAACTAAAGTGTTTTGAAGCTTATACTATAAAATGTATAATTACTTGTATCCATTAATCAGATTAATAATTACATAGCATCATTTTCTGATAAGCTTTTCAGTAATAGCTCTGAGAGATTTTACCAAATGAAGCAAATAATGATTCATGCTATTTTTATATGAACTATTAAGTATATTCTTGAAATAATTCAGAATCATTTCATATGATATAAATATACATACATATACATATATATATATGAATAAAACAAATGGAAATAGTAGTAATAGCTGAAATTTACTCAGGGATTGATCTCTATTACTGTTCATTGAATGTATTTAACCCACAGCATTTCCATAGTGCATTACAAAAGAATTAGAGTTATCAAGTTAAAAATCCAGAGATAAAGGCATTTTTCATCTATCCTTTGAAATCCACTAAACACAATAAAAAAGAGAGACAAATTAAAATAAAAGTGGAAAGAGAGAAAAATTTAGTCTTTAATGAAATAAGAACAGGGCTAAAAACAGAGACAAGGAATTAACCCATACTTTCTAAAAATTAAGCAAAATCTAGGCTCCAAAGGTGTCTATGTATATCACTGTATATGATGCTGTAGTTCCTCCATTTTGGGTATAGATATAGGTATTTTTATGGGCTAACCTGAGGGCTTAGCCTTAGCATAAGTAATGCTATGTTGCTACCCTTGGTGACCCAGCTAGTCATGCATAACTGCTTGTTTGACTTCTGTAATCTCTTCTTGACCTGCAGTAACACCCTGTTAGGAATTTTCTATTCTTGTCACAACTGGGATGTATATAATAAAAGGATCCATCTTTTTCACAACCAGGTTATGTATATAATACAAGGGGTTGACTTAGTTTGTTGAGCTTATGCACAATACTGTTTTGTGCCTTCTGAAAGTTAAGCTTGGCTACCACCCTTGCTGTACCATCCTTCTGTGAGAACCTAAACTTTTCACCCTGAGCTTATGGTTTGTCTGTATAAAAGTAGCCCAGAACAGCCATTTG
>PVLC010021601.1:0-27682 GCA_004027655.1 Graphiurus murinus
ACACACACACACACACACACACACACACACACACACACACACAATTGATCTGAGAAAGATGTAGGAGACACATTCGTGATTGTGTAATTGTCAGGCTGTGTGGAGAAGACTTCAGCTTTCACTCTTCCATGTTAAGAAATAATCTTTTGCCGAGTGTGATGGTGTATGCTTGTAATCCCAGTACTTGGGAGGCTGAGACCAGAGGATCCGGGTTTGTGGCCAGCCTCAGCTACTTAGTGAGGCCCTCTGAAACTTTAGTGAGACCTTGTTTCAAAATAAGGAATAAAAATAGGGCTGGGGGTGTAACTCTGAGGTAAAATGCCCCAAGGTTTAATCCGTAAAAAAAAAAAAAAAAAAAAAAAAAATCTTTTGTCCCCATGGCAATAATGAGTTTGTAAGAAACAGGTTACAATGACTTCTTCCAGCATGGTCTTCAAAAGAAGATTACACAACTAGACAAGAAGGGTTCCAACTCTGCCTCTCATGTGGGGAGGAATGAAATAACAGAACAAAATAGCTTAGGAACCAGGAAGACATAAAGAATAAATCTAAATGTAGGCTACAGAATGTTAGAAGAATATGAATTATATTTTGGCATAGCAAGAGCAAGTTCCCATTGAACTTTCACATCCTCAAGTTACTTCCTGCATGACACATCTTTAATCCTACAGCATCTATAATAAATGCATATTTCTACTACACATGCTATATAAGAAGTTTTAAAAGTAGAAGCATAAACTAATGATGTCTTACACTTACATAACTTTCTGAAAAATATAAAATGCTTCTCCTTATAACCTGGATAGGAAGTCAGGGAGACATTAGCATTCTCAAGTTATAGCTGAAGATGTTGAGACTCAGACAGATGAAGTTGCTGTACAAAAACAAAGTATTTTCTGACAGGGTAGAACATTGAATCTATTTTATTCATTGTTGCTGTTATTATTGTTACTATAATAATATTATTATATATTATTATATTATTATATATTATTATATATATTATATTATTATTATTATTATTATTGTTATTTCTTTTTGTAGTACTGGGGATTGAACACAGGAGCATTCTATTTATGACCTATACCCCAGCCTTTTTTATTTTTTGTTTTGAAACGGTGTCTGGCTAAGTTGCTGAGAGTCTCCCTAATTACAGAGGCTGTCCTCGAACCTGTGATCCTCTTGTCTCAGCCTCCCAAGTACTGGGATTGATGAGGTAGAGTAGAAGGAATAAAATTTAGGCAGAAAGGAGACATTGGGAAGGAAAGGAAAAATATAGTTTTAAAATCTGGAGAGTTCATGATCTAACTCCACCCTATAGGGTGTGTCAGGTCTTAGAAGTCTCCATGGGCCCACACCTTTAATCCTCTGGATCCCTGCCCCACCTGAGACTCCTGAGGTCCAGGGGGACAAAGATCTGACCTCAGCCAGGACCACCCATCCTTGAAACCTGAGGAAGAGGAGGTCCAGATTTCTTCTGTGCCAACCCCTTCTTGGGGGTTCTATATAAGGACTGAAAAGGATGCAAAGACTCTCTCTTGCTCGCTTTGCCTGGAAGATCTCCTCTCACCTGTCTTCTCCCTCAAGTCCCTTACTTTCCTAAATAAATTCCTGCCTTTGTCCCTGACTGGCATGTGTTGAAATTCTTTTCACCACGGAGGCAGGATCCATGAAAAAAGGTATTGTGCTGTCCCACGACAGTATTACAGGAGTATTACAGGCATACCCCACTATACTCAGTCGAATCCATTTTATTTTGTTTTTAATTTTTAAATTCCTAGGATTCCAGCCTGGCATGCTAGTGCATGCCTGTAATCTCAATATTTGGGAGGCTGAGACAAGAGGATTGCAGGTTCAAGACCAGCCTCAACAACTTAGCAATGCCCTCAGAAACTTAGTGAGATCCTATTTTAAAAAATAAAATAGGGGGTTGGAGATGTTCTTCAGTGATAGAATGCCCCTGAGTTCAATCCCCAGTACCCGAAAGAAAGAAAAAAAAAAACAGGGGCGGGGGATAGGGGAAGAAAAGAAGAAGAAGAAAAAAAATCCCTAGGATTCCAATAATTGTCAGTAATTTTATTCCACATACTTCTGTTCTGCACAAATAGAAAATTTCTGAAATTGGTTAACTGAAAAGAAGTTGGTAGAACTTGTTGATTAACAGACAGAGAGGAGAATGGAAAAGAGTCGATGCTCTCTGAGATTTCACAGGGAAATCCCTTTGTGCATGATTTCTTAAAGCACCCCTCCTGTTCTAAAACATTGTTATACTGAAAATAATTACGGAGATTAAAATAATTCCCAGTGTCCAGATTTATATAAACCCAGACACATATAAACACACCAACTCACACACTGATTCACACTCTCACAATTTAAATTCACAGAAGCCGGGCAGTGTTTTTAGAAACGTCTGGCTCTGCTTTGCTTTTGCTCCACTTTAGCAAACACTTGACATCTTGCAGATTCTGTGTTTAATATGGTTCCTACATCTTATGTCCCTCCCTTTTGCTCCAGGTGGATGACAAGAAAAATGCTGGTTTCAGCAATCACCAGCTTCTGCAATCCTTGAAGTTAATAACTACAATGAAGGCCATTTCTAGCATTTTTCCTCCTTTAATTGATTTATTAGTGACACACAGATGCCTGTTTCCATTTCTTTTAATGAGGAAGGCTTTTCATATGACTTTCTCAGATTGATATTCTGGTCCTAATCTTTGGCAATATAATAAAAAAGTATTCAGAACTCCTTCCTGAGGCAAAGTATAATTGCATTTTATTTTACTTTCTAGTTCTTTATCTACATGAACTATGGTAGGAGAAAAATGCTGTTACTAAAATAAATGGTTACAGAGCCGGGCGTGGTGGCGCATGCTTGTAATCCCAGCATTCGGGAGGCTGAGACCGGAGGATCCGGGTTCACGGTCAGCCTCAGCTACCTAGTGAGGCCCTCTGCAACTTAGTGAGACTCGGTTTCAAAATAAAGAATAAAAAATAGGGCCGGGGGCATAGCTCGGAGGTAGAATGCCCCTGAGTTCAATCCCCAATACTGCAACAACAACAACAACAAAATAAATGGTTACAATGGATTTCTGACTTTTATTTTACATTGAACATCATTTTTACTCTTGGAACTTGGGTCTTTTAAATTTTTATTTATTATTTATTTATCTATTTATTTATTTAGCAGGGACATATGCTCACTGCTTTAGTTTAATGACCAGCTAGATAGGTTATTAAGGATTTGGTCTTGTCTCTCAGGTATCCAGCATAGTAGTTCTGAGCTGAAGCTCCCATCACACAAACCCAGAGACCTTGTCAAAAGTGCAAAGACCTGGATAAATTGAATCTGGATACAGAGCTGAGCATTTGCACTTTTTAAATGCATCCTGGGTGATTCTGATACACAGCTAGGGTTGAGCTAGAAATACGGTCATGAACTTACTCGTGCAACATTAGGAAGTCTTATATTCCTTTGCAATATGTTTTTGTGGTTCATAAGAGCTACTTTAAAATGAGTCAATGGGGGAAGATAATTAATTCTTTTGGGAAATGTAAATATATATAAGCATATACATATATTGACAGGGATACCTAATGAGTCAGACTTTAAGAAATAGAAAGTGCCACTAAAAAGTGAGAAAATCCATTTTTATTCTGGAAATAACTACTCTCAGTTTTCTTTTTCCAAGACAGGAAGAAATCTCTTGTGTGAGGTAAGGTTGCACAAGATACTTCAGAACGTTTACTTTTGTTTACTTTCATTTGGCTTAGGAAGAGGCTAGAACTTATGCTCAATAGCAGCTGCTATCAGCCTCCCCCTTACTATTAGCAAAGACAGTTGATCAAGGCTGAGAGAAAATTGGCATGGGTCAAAGAACCTCTTGGAAGGATGATAATCAAACTCAGACTCTGTCATGTGAGGTTCAGAGTTCTTAGACTGTCTTTGAAGGATTGGAGAGCCCTACCTAAGGTCGATCAAAAGGGCCTCATGGATTCCTAAGAAGAGACTGCCATAAGAAGGGGGTTGTTTGTCCTGTTGCCTCAAGCACTGCATAAGACTTATGACTTTTTTTCTTTCTGGAAAACCAGATTTTATCCACTATGATGTGTCTTGGGACAATGGTTGTGAACATGTACACATCTGCATTTTTCATAATGTTACACATGTGGCCCACTTTGTCATGGTGGAGCCGTGGGTGAACCTAACACTGGAGGGAGATACTTTCTTGTCCTCCCTCTGGGACTGCTAAATTTATAATTTCTGGGAGCAGGTGCTAGGAAATGACTGACTTCCAATTGCTTGTGACTTTCTTGATTCAGTGTAAGATGTTACTGTTCCATAAAAACATATCATATTTTTCTACATATCATATCTAATAAACAACAAAAAATAAGTGAAAAGTTTTCCTTACTACAATTATAAGACTTTTTCATTAACTTTAAAATAAGTCAAATCTAAATTTTGTAACTGAAATTCTGAACTCTACTTATCTAATTATAATGTGAATATACTCTATTAATTTAAAAAATCATTCTTGCTATGGTTTGAATCTGGAATATATCCCTCTCCCCCCAAAATATAAATGAATTGAAAGTCTTGTCTCTAGTAAATCGAGGTTCAGAACTGGGGCATGGCTGGAGGAAGCAGGTCACTGGGGACATGGCCTTGAGGTCACTGGTCTCGCTCTCCCGCTCTCTCTGCTTTCTGGCTGCTGTGAGTTGAACAGCTTTCCTCTGCTGCATTCTGACACCATGATGTCACCATGGAGCCTGCTGACTTGGACCAAACCTCTGAAATGATAACCCGATTTCCCAAGTAAACCTTTTTTCCTTTAGGTTGTTCTTGTCAGGTATTTTTGTCATAGTGACAAAGACGCTAACATACCTCTCCTCCTTACTGATTCTAATATATGTTTCCACAAATTTATTTGGGCCAAAACAAATATTTTTAAAGGTTAAGTCTCAGGAATTATAGTCTGTAGAAGGAACTATTTTTACTTTTTAATAAAGGGGAGAGCCCAAGATGGCATCTACATGAATTTAAATTTAAAAATTAAAATGAAGATATAAGGAAGTCTATACTTAATAGCATTTCCGTCTTCTTTAATATATCAGTAAAATGTGTAATAAATTAATCCAATTAAGTATTAATTAGCATTATGCTATTTTTATTCACCTATTTAAATTCTCTTTATAGTAAGTAACTAATACTGATATAATATAAAACAATTTAGACCATAGCAGTGACACTGTAGGGACACTAAAGACCAATAAAAGCTCAGCCAAGTATATGGGGTTAATGAATATAGATGCCAAAATTAAATAGGTCACATGAAAAAGAAACAGACAGAGGCCATTACAGCCAAAAATTATGCCTGCAAGATCTCCAGCAGTACACAAGAGCATTTTGCACATTGTGGTCCTCTTCCTTAGACAAGGGCTGACTGGCATGACAGGAGTACAGAGTGGAAAGAGAAGAAACAGAGGCAGCCCTTATTTCTTGCCTCTGGATCTGTTCCTATGAATTATAAGGCCCTTGGTTATGTTCCTTCGATTAAAGGGAATTTTGTCTGAAATTAAAGGACGACTGGGAGAAATCAGTTTGTAGAGAGAGCCATGGCTCTAAGTTGGTGGTTGCCAAGAATTTGAGTGGGAAAGAATAACTGGTGGGAATGTGCCTTCCTTTTTAGTCTTGCATTACCCAGGCGCCCGGAGTCATCCTCGTGAGGAAGAGGCATGGATGCCTAGGTTACACAATGGGAAGGGACTCTGAGGTCCATCCAGTGAGTGTAATTTAGTGCTTCCTATGTGTGAGTAGGTGCGAAGTTAATCATTTTACATAAATTATTTTATTTCTTATCATAATTCTGAGATAGGTCATATTATATTACCCTGTTTTATAGATGAGAAAATGAAGGATGGTGAGGCAGGCAGAAGAGAGCCCCTCGCCCCTAGAGAAACCACCTTCTAATCCCTAGGATTTGTGAGTATGTTATCTTCCTTGGCAAAAAGGAGTCGTTACATATGTGATTAAGTTAAGGATTTTGAGATGGGGAAGTTATCTTTTAATTATGTCACTGGGCCCAATGTAATTACGAGGGTACTTATAAGGGAAAGATACAGCCTTCAAAGATGGAGGAAAATTCCATAAACCAGTGAACACAGGTGTCTTTCTAGAAATACATTCTCCTCTAAAATGTCCAGAAAGAAGATAGCCCTGTGACACTCTGATTTTTGCACAGTGAGACACATTTTTTAACTTCAGGGCCTACAGAACTATAATACATTTGTTTAGTTTTAAATCATTAAATCTGTGGTAATTTGTAGCAGCAACAATAGTAAAATTAGACAATTGTGAAGGATTAAGAAACTTTCACAAGATTACATTGCTGGGAGCCATAGAACAAGAATTTGTACTCACACAGTCTCTCCAAAGGCTACATAATTAGCCATATGCTGTACCACGTAGATATTCCTTCTTAGACTCTACTAGCTCCTAAAGACCATTTATTGAGACCTACTACGTAAATTGTCATGCTTATTTAATCCTCAGGTCAGGTGCTTTTATTATCCCCATTTTACAGATGAGGAAAGTGAGGCTTACCAATGTTACATGCTAAAGAGCTAAAATTTCAACCTAGATCATTCTTACTGACCTTCAGTTCAAACTTTTAGTTCCTTCATCCTATTACCATATACATTTGACCATTTATTGAGTATGGTATTGGTTAAATGTCAGTATAAACTAAATTTTAGTAGCTGGGCATGGTGGTACATGCATGTAGTCCTAGTACTTGGGAAGCTGAGACAGGAGGATTGCAGGTTCAAGGACAGTCTTAGCTATGTAGTGAGACTCTCAGCAACCTAGTGAGACCCTGTTTCAAAACAAAAATAAAAAGGGCTGGGGTATATATCAGAGGTATAATGCCCCTGGGTTCAATCTCCAGTACTCCCTCCCCATATTTAGTATTTTGCACCCACCTCAGTAAATTCTTAAAGATACGTAGATGGCCTATAGAGAGTCACTATGTCAACTATGCTCCAGAAATATTCTGCTCTGGAGGGTTAATAGTAAAGGCCTTGGACATAGAGTTACCATTGACACAAGCTCTTTCAATCTCAGGGCCTTCTTGATTAGAATTAGCCTGCCTATACTATGATGCCATCTCTCTATGTATATCAATATATTTAATTGGTTCTGATTGTTTAATTAATATGATCAAATGTAATAGAGGTAAATATAGTAAAATATTTAAAGATTAAGTATCATATCACATATGAATATCATGATAGACAAATCACTGAAACTTCAGTCTAACACATATCGAAGACCATCTGAATGGGAAAAACTGCATGTAATAGCTAAAATATTCTGAAACATAAGGGTAATGAGCTAATCAAAGGGTGTAGAAATGAAAGCCATGCTACTGGGAACTTTATAATCCCCCAAAGCCAGTACAACATTGAATTGCATTAATCCAATTAAGACATCACATATTTTTTATTATATTGTATTATTCCTACCATACTATAAAGGACAAAGTGATATACAATACAATTATGTAGAAAATGGATCTGCCTGAAGACCCAAAAAACAAAGCTAATTTTTGAATGATCACCTCCCCCCAAGTTAGAGCTTATAAATGGGATAAATGAAAACTTCCACACACTGCTTCTCTGTTCATGGTGCCAACACTTTGAACCACTCCACTACACACTGCTGGAGATAGTCACAGGGATGCAAAATAGAAACTGCAGCACTCGAAGAAAACATGTGCAGCCAAATACCATTAGCACCACTGTGAACACACTTTTGAGAGTTTAGAAATTACACGTGTGTTTCAAGATTTTAAGATCGCACTTGCGATGCAGGAGTATGTGTGAGCTCCTTGGATCTCTGAATACAGAAATGCTCCAGATTCCTGCCTTATTTAGTATGTGCTTTCATGGAACCTGGACCTGGGGAGAACACAGCCCAGGCTCCTAAGCACGAGGCTAAGTGTCCCAGAGTGAACAAGCAGTTCTTTTTTAACAAAGCCTTTTGCCTAAGGGTCCTCAAGCCATTTCCTGATGGTGCTGGGCACACAGACAAGAGGCCACCATTTCAGTCATTCAATGCACCGAGGCAGTGATGCATTTAATAGCATCTTAGTGACTTCAAAGACTTAATGAGTCTAAACTACTACCTGGAAATGATTAGACACTGAGAGAAAGAACTACTAAGAACTGTTCTTTAAGAGCTCTAAAAAGCTGTTGAAAGGGATGCTGGAAGTTGGGAAGCTTCCTCTGTGTGACAGGAGCAATATTCTTTGAACTCAGGGTACAAATCAATCCCAGAGATCCTTCCTTCCAGCTGTGTGCTGTTACATGATTAGGCTTATAGCACAAATGGATCACTTCCATAAAAGCCAGACCCTCCATAACATTTCAGGGAAAACAAGATCAGTGCCTAAAAGGAGTCACACTCATCATTCTTTTACCGTTAGTAACAGGTGTCTCTACCACTGTTTCTCAACTTTGCATTGTCACTTGGTGAGAACAGTGAGTCTCAGAAGCCAAGAGATAGATCCAAGGCTGCCTAGTGAAGTGGCTTTGGCTACTAGTTAGAAATGTTCTTCTCTTCTGTGACTTAAAAGTCTTTTCTTTGAGTCAGATTCTCATGTGTAAGAACTCTGAAATACCTGTAAAGAAATGGATGTGGGATATCAGAGATGGAGGTGGTAAGAACTGAGAATCTTGAACTTTGCAAGCACTTGTCATAATCACCAAGGGCCACAGAAGTCCTTCAAAGCAAGCAAGTTATCAGCCTGTGCACCATCTGCCTGAAAAGGGTTTAAACATGAATTATTGTTCTCTAAGGTTCATTAATAGTCTATGAAGGAGCCAAGTTAAAGATATATTTGAATAACAGAGCTTTCAAGAGTTTGATGTAGCCAGGTATGATGGTGCATGCATCCAGTACTTGAGAGATTGAGACAGGAGAATTGCAGGTTCTGGGCCAGTTTGAGGAACTTAGCAAGTTCTTCTGCAACTTAGAAGACCTTCTTTCAAAATAAAAAATAAAATAGGCTGGGGTGTATTAAAGGGAGAATGCTCCTGAGTCCAATTCCCAGTACAAAAAAAAAAAAAGAGGAGAGAGAGAGTCTGATGTGCCCCTGTTCATCCAAACTTTAGGACTATGTCAATATTTTATGGAGGTGTGTAGGGGGAGGACTATTTGTAATAGCAAAGAATAGAAAGAGAACTGGACCTCTCATCTCCAAGCCTGAAGAAGAAGAAAAAAGATAGTCACTTTTAGTTTTACATAAAACTAAAGTCTCTTTAAGTTACTCAAGTATCACTTCAGGTATGATAAAAGGGTTTTAATATAAAGCCTGTTTATATCCTAACCACACAGAATCAGATTCTGGTGTTTCTCAGTTTAAAAAGTTAAAGCCAATTATGCAGTCATTCTCTGCAAAACACATCAAGAATTAGTTGCAACACAATCTTAGAAACTTTCACCAGGCAGAGCACTCTGCATTAATCCTTCATTAATGTGCTGATTCTGGCCTTTGGCTCTCAGAAACAGGATTTCCCAGGACTGTTAACTATGCACAAAACTCTAGGTCACAGGGATCTAAGGAAGGCTATTCCTTGTAAACTGGCATTTCTCACTGTCATGTTTACAGCAGAGGGGAGAGATTTTCGAGTAAAGACAGCAAAATAAAGAGTGTGAAGAGGTCCAGTGCAGTAAGGGGGGGCAGGGTGAAGAGAGGGAAGTGCAAAGTGACCCCCCCGACTCAACCTCATGAAAGTGTCTAGACCCTGCCTGATATGTTTGGTAATGTGGGTTTCTAGTAAACCTGTATGTTTTGAATTGAAAAAAAAAATGAAGACATCTTTGGCTTGAACAAAGTAAATATACTGTGTTGTTCCATTTCTGAGGTACCTGGGCTACTCTCCTCACTAGCTGCACCACACAGTGGACCTTTCTTGGTTTAGATATCACACTTCTATAACTGCAGCTGGCATTATTACAGGATCTAATTTAGTAGCTATTCCTGTTGTGTCTAATAGCCTCCATGGTCAATTAAGATGCTTTCTGGGTAATAGCAAGTACAAGCAGGATGGACTTCCCACTGCCTTTAATTTTAAATCCGAAATCCTTAAAATGGCTGAGCCATCGGGCTCCTAGGTTTAGCCAAGGCCCATACCTCTGTTCACACTTTGCACTATAGTCACACATGCCTCAGGCCCTTTCCTTCTAATTCCTTTACCTGGAAGATTCTCTTTTTTCTTCCCAGAGTTTATTACAAGCCCTCTCATTCCTGAACCTGGCCGGTGCCAATTAGCCTCTCTGCTCCAGGGCAGCTAATTTCTGTAGTAGGCTCCAGCTATCTGCTCTTATGGTACTCTCATAATTTCCTCTTACAGCAGTTCTCACAATTGTACTCTATCGACTGCAGGCTGGTTGAATGGCTTACATGTCACAGGGGAGGCAGGAAGGAGAATGAGCAGATTTCTGTGCACAGGAACTAATTGAGCAGTAACTAAGGAATTTACATCTGACAGTAAATATACAGAATAAATCAGAGATGTGGAGAGACTACACCCTTGCAAGATCTGACTTGGATAAGGATCGGCAGTGAAAACTCATTGACAGAAAGATTTTCCAATAAGTGGCATCCTGTGTGTAAAGAGCCCCTGGTTATCTATGCTGTAAGAGGAAGGAAAGCTACATAGATGACTCAGTTGGAGCTAAGAGAATCTACTTAGAAAAGAGGAAAATCATTCACTTCTATTCTCTTGGCTTCAGCTATATTTTATTATTCTATTTATTTTTTTATTTTTGTGGTACTGGGGATTGAACCCAGGGACATTCTACTTCCAAGCTACACCTCCAGCCCTATTTTTATTCTTTATTTTGAAACAGGGTCTCACTAAGTTGTGGAGGGCCTCACTAAGTAGTTGAGGCTGGCTGTGAACCTGCAATCCTCCTATCTCAGCCTCCCAAGTACTGGGATTACAAGCGTGTGCCACTATGCCCAGCTGCAGATGTTTTAAAGAGACTGGAGATGTGGTAAAGGAAGATCATCTTAGAAGAAATACTTAAGATTCCTATTAAGTGAGGTTTCACCATCATTTGTTTGTGGATGTGAACTTAGATAATAACCTTCACAGGTACAACTTGACTCAATTTCTTTGATAAATTTAGCTACTTCTTTCTTTGATGATTAAGAGAGCTTTTCAGTACATTAAAAATATACAGTCTTATTTCAGTTAGGCCCCCATGTGACTAATTTTGGATCCCTATGACTATTTTCAAAGTAGCCAAATACCCTTAGAATACTAATACTTTCACCTCACAGCTGTTTGAAAATAAAAACAAATTAACTTTGACTACTTCCTACCTGTGAATGGAGCTACTTTCTTTGTAAGCCACAGAAGGTGAGAAGAGTTCCCTTGCAACATCTTTCACCCTTTCTGACAAACCTGAGGGTGTGCGGCAAAGTGGGAGGATCCAACCACACGAGGAACAAGTGCAGAGGTATTCCCAGTCATTTCTAGAACCTGATGGAAAATTTTTTTAAAGTTTTCATAATTCACTACTGAATTTCCATCATTATTTTCCAAACAGAACCTATACTCAAGTTATTTGGTGCATTCACACTATTTTTGGCCAAATTGTGCTAGAATATTTCTCCAAAGTTCATAAAATCATTCTTGTATAATTTTGAGTAGCCCAAGAGCATGTGGGCAAATGTCTTTCAATCCCAATAAATTCAAAGCATGTAAATGTAGTTTTAAATTTCAGAACACTGAGATTTTTTACCTCTATAATGCTGAATCCAGTTTCTCAGTCCACTAGAGTGGTTTTAGAACTTGGAATTTGGTTCTGTCTATACCAGCAATTGTTTATATTTTTCCCTTACCTGTGGCTCCATTTTAAGATCCATGACACAGAGGCTATGGGAAGCTATTACATTCCCCATTTGGAGACAATTGCTTACTACAGTATCAATGGGAAATATATATTCTGAAATGTTTTTCTGGGTGGATTCATTCATATTAATTATGGTACAACATAATTAATTTAAATATAGTCTCCCACAGATTGTGGAAATGAAACCTCCAACCAATGGAAACTCATGACAAGAAGTTCAGGCTGCATATGTAGGCAAAGCAGCATTTCAGGTGTTGTTCTCTTGTAATTTTGACTTTTATCAGTGTTAGCTGGTCAAAAGGCACAACTCAGCCATTAGCTTGTGAGAGTGCTCCCCATTTGGGTATATTTTATTTACTGTAAACTTCAGTTCTGTATCTTGAACACCATTTCCCCTCTGATTTCAAAATTTTTTAATGAGAAATAAACTATAAAAGTAGTAAAATCTTAGGAATAGTGTCTTAGGGGATGGGATGGAAAGGGGATCCTGCATGAGATAATAGTGAGGAGGAGCTAAAGGTATGGGCGGGGCTCGCTTCTCAGGCACTGTTTTAGTGGCCTTGTGTGAACAGAAAGCCTTAAAACCTTAGGTCCAGCCAGACTTCGTGGCACACACCAGTAATCCCAGTATTTGGGAGGCTGACACAGGAGGATGACAGATTTGAAGACAGCCTTAGAAATGTGGGGAGGTTCTCAGCAACTTAGTGAGACCTTGTTTCAAAATAAAAAGTAAAAAGGGTTGGGGGTATAGCTCAGAGGTAGAATGCTTTGGGTTCAGTCTCCAGTAAACACATACACACACACACACACACACACACACACACACACACACACACATACACCACACACAAGGGAGAGTTGCCTCTTCTGGCTGGCAATGAAATGCAATGCTTCCAAGAGTCACACTGTTCCACTAGTATTAATAAAAGAAAATAGTGAAATCTCAATTTTATAAAGCATATACGGTTGTCTTAGCAAATAAAAACATATATTTTAGTATAAGAATAAAGAAAAGTTTGAATAGGATATATGTAGACTAAAATAATTATTCATCATCTAAAATTGAAACTTAAGTGAACATCTTGTGTTTTAACTAGCACTTTAGACTCAGAAAATATTTGTTGCGTGATTTCATTTTCTTTGCTTGGGATAATAGAAAAGTCTTTTCTCCAGATTCCTAATTTTTATTTTTGCCATGGATTCTTTTATTCAGATGAGTTCCTCAAGTTGAGCTGAGTAGTAGTGTCTCTGGTAGGAGAAGGAGGGCAAAGCTAGCTCACTCAGGGTACCATCCCTGCTATAGTCCGAACTCCCTTTCTGTAGTCCCAACTTCTCCTTTTAGATGAGAGGGGATCATTGAGGAGGGTGGCTACAAATCGGGGTCTTTGCTATGGATCCTGCTGTCTCAGCATATGCATATGACTTTTCAGTACAAGAATAAGTTATAGTGCTAAAGCTAATGGACAAACTTCATTATAGCACGGAATACATTTTACTATTCAGAAAATGCCACAACATTAGATTATCAGGTGACTCAATAAGGTAGATAAAAAAAAAAACCACTAAAATTACCTGCCATGGAACTAAATATTAGAGAAAAACCCTCAACTATATTATTATTATTATTATTATTATTATTATTATTATTATTATTATTTGTGTGTGTGTGTGTGGTTCTGGGGATGGAACTCAGGGGCATTCTATTTGAGTGATCCTCCTGTGTCAGCCTCCCAAATATTGGGATTACAAGTGTGCTACCATGCCTGGATAAACCTCAACGATTTTAAATAAATTATGGGTAAGATGGGTTTTCCTGGAATAATCTGGAAATCTAATGATGAAGATTTGTGTTAAAAAGATAATGGGGTAGAAAATACTCTCTTTTTTTTTCAGCTTCCTTGACGTTGATAAACCCAACCTAGATAGGGAGGAGACAAGTCTGGGGGTGAGAACAGAAAATGTACAGAAACATAGAGTGAGTAAAGAAGTTAAGGCTCTGCTAATCCTTCCAAACTCTCACAGAACTGACAATGTTCCGGGAACATCTTAAATGTTTTCACCATCCCTTTTCTGCTTTGTTGCTTCTCTTTATAAAGTTACAACTCTAAACAAAGAGGAAAATCCTCTACAACTAATATCTGTACATTTTTATTCATCGATCCACTAGTGCAATAAAGAATTAAATATATAGGCCAGACACATTATGAGGCTCGGTGACATAGAGTGGTAAACAAGACAGAAATAGTTTCTGTCCTCAGGGAACTTAGCAGTATTAGCAGGGGGAAATGACGTTAAAACATGACTACAAAAATAATTCATTATATTTGTGTGATTAAGTGGTACTTAGAGAAGTACAGTCACTGCAAACACTGATTATCCAATACAGAATCATCATCACTCTCACCATCATCATCCTCAATGCACTATGTCTTGTACATTATATAAAGTGTTATACATTATTTATATTTAAAATTCACACAAATCTTGGAAAATAGCAAGAGAGTTATTACTATTTTTATTTTTAAAAGATAATGAAAAACTTCTATTTTTTTCTATTTATAATCTCAACTGTCTTCCAAGGAGGCCATTGGAAGACCCTTTGTTTTGCTAGCATTTTGATGTATTAGAATATGAATGTTGGGAACAAGAACAGAAGAGGGCAAAATTTTTCTGCATAGTAAGATGAAAATATTTATATTCCCAAGAAGCAGGCTGGAAGCATATGTGAGTGAAAATCTCGAAGATCAAACTTGTTGGAGAGATAGAGAGTGTTGTATGCCTCTCTGATCTCCCTGTCCTTGCCAACCCTCAAACGTCAGTGAGGTTACTGGATACACTAACAGGAATGCATTTTCTGGTGGATGCTGGCTTGGGGGCAGTTTTACTTGCAATCTGATAAAGAGGAAAAGAGAGTACAGCATGCATAGACATTAGGGCCAGAAGAATAAGAGAGTGGGGAAGAGTAATCCTAAGAACTCCCAAAGGTTGTAGGATTGGTTAAATACATTCAAACCAACTTATGTGAACCCTCAAGAAGCTGGGAGGTGCTATCTGACAACTGGGCTATTCAAATGAGGACAGAACCAGTTATTGCATGGAAATTACATTTAAACCCAAATCTGACTCCAAGATCTCTACTCTTCCTACTGTGTGTGTGTGTGTGTGTGTGTGTGTGTGTGTGGTGCTGGGGATTGCACGTAGGAATATTCTACCTCTGAACTATACCTCCATCCCTTTTATTTATTTACTTTTTTATTTGGAAAGAGAGTCTTGCTAAGCTACTGCGAGTAAAGTTGGTAAAACTGGCTTCGAACTTAAGATCCAAGTCTTGTCTCAGCCTCCCATGTATTGGGCTTATAGGGGTGCAACAACATACCTGGCTTGTACTCCTACTTTGCCATGCTTCTTTAGTTTTTGTCAAGAAGGCACAGGAGAAGACCACAGGCAACAGTTCCCATCTTCTCTGCCTCTGGAAGGAATGAGTCCCTAATTGACTAGGGTATGGGATGACCATTCTCACCTTAGAGCCCCCAGCAATTGTGTTCTGCTTTAGTGCTTAAAGTCCAAAGTACGCCAAGTGTGGTGGGGCATGCTTGTAATTCCAGAACTTGGGAGACTGAGACAGGAGTACTACCTAAGTAGCTTCAGCTACTTAGTGACTTAGTAAGGCCCTCTGCAACTTAGTGAGAACCTGTTTCAAAATAAAGAATAAAAATAGGGCTGGAGGTGTAGTTTGGAGGTAGAATGCCCCCTGGGTTCAATCCCCAGTGCCACCAAAAAAAAAAAAAAAAGTGCACTTACTAATGTATGGAATTTTACTTCTGAATGAAGAATGAAATTTACTTCTGAATGGAGAATGAAATACACTGTGCTAAATAAATCCCAAGACTTCGCCAGTGCTTTTGACTACAAATGACTCATCCAGCTGTTCCTCCATGGGCATTATCTACCAAGTGCAGCTCTGCCAAGCATGGCCACTCAGCAGGGAGCAAGGGCAGTGCTTGCATCTGCTGTGCAGCGGGACAGACTTGTACATCCTGTAGGCCCTGGAGAGAAAACTGGGGACAGAATGTCCTGGTCAAAGCAAATGCTGACATTTATTTTTGGAATTATTCCTTGGAAATGTGGACAGATGAGTTTTTTTTTTCTTTTTTTCATGCAGAGCCAAGGACAGGAAACAAGAAGGTTAAGGAAATACAAAGCTTGAAATATTAAAGCTCTACTAAACCCACCTAGTGTGTCCGGGGGGTTTAATCACTAGGTAGAGTAAATCCTCAGCAGGTATAAATAACCTGAGGTTCCTCTTAGATTGCCTGCTTTGGTTGGGGAACTGCCAGGTCCAGAAAGACTATTATTTCTGGGTTGCCACTTATGTCTCTTCACCTTGAATTGCCTATCTCCAGTCTTTTCTTTGTGTTCTAATTTAGATGTGTTTTCTTTCGTATCTTTGAGAATGCCTTGTATGCTCTTGAAGATATTCTGTGAGTGCCAAATATGTGCCCAATCTTCTTCACAAAAGTTTAACAATTTGAGTGTGAACTTTTTAAAAATAAACTTGAATTCTATACTCAGTTTTAATGTGTGGAAAACAGCCAACATTTTACCTAAGGCACACACTCTGCACACTCTGACATATTATTCCCTTCGCTAGTTTTTCTCAAAGTGGTGTTCTCAAGAGAGATAGAAGCAACCTGTCCCCTAGCTTTTTAATTTGGAAGGTAGTAAAGCTGTTGGTTGCCTGTATCATATCTTATTCATAGAAACAGAAAAGGCCTCTCCTTTTCCCTTGATTGAAGGTTGAAGATAGAGAAGCCTAAAAAAGATAAATATTTTAGAGGGGAGGCTTGGCCATGTAGTCACACTTAGCTTTCCTACTAACCTCATGTTCTTGAGCAAATAAGCTTTTCTTACTTTCAATCTCTGTATTTGAAAATGAGCATAATAATTTAACAATTCTATGAGGACTGAAAGTGATGGTTTTACAAAACGTTTGGAATTATGCCTGTTGGCTTTTGTCATCAACATGTTTTACTTTCCTTTTGACATTCCTTTTCCTCCTTTTTATTTCTGACAGCTCCTCAATATCTCTTCCATGCAATGCTGTGGGCTGACCTTGCTTCCCTTCAGACAGAAAGGTGGGCAAATGAACCAAGCCTGGGGACTGAACACCCCACCTCACCCCACAGTGACTTTCAGGGCTAAGCACACAACCTGAGGCAGCCTGAAACTTACTTGCTGGGATCTTATTCAAGTTAGTGGAGAAAAAATCCCCTGCTAGGGATGTGAAACTACTGGTGTGTAATTTTGGAGCAACTGGCAGCCATGCTACATGCTACTTGGAAAGCTCCAGTTCAGGAGCTAGAGAAAGACACATAGGCTCTGGTGACAGTGTTCCAGTAGGAGTCACTGGGAACAATCCTGAGCAAAAGCCAACAGAGCCCAGAAATGTGGGAAGATAGAGCTTTGGGAATGTCTTTGGTCCTTTGGATCTAATCAAGTCTCAAGTCACCTGTATATGGGTTCCTGTTACTTATATAAGCCGATTCCTCCTTTTTAAGCTGGTTAAGTGGTGTTTCTTGAGCTTACAACAGGAAGAGCTTATGGTAACTCCCTCTGCCCATTTGCATTACTTCTCATACATTACGAAGAAAGTCTTGTTTTTCCCTTCTGTTTCTCAGCACACTTTTTGCCCTGATTCTTCACTATTTAGAAAAATCACACAAAAGAATATAAAAAACATAAAAGCTATGTTATTAACACATTTCAAACTATAATGTTTTATATCAAAGCATTTCAAATATAACACATATCTGCTGAAGAAAATTTAGAAAATACAGGAAAGTAAAGATAGAAAAATTAATCTATTACCCACAGATAATTATTATTAACAGTTTTGCTTAATTTTTTTCCTATTTTTCTCTGCTGCCTCCCATCCCTCCCCAGTGTCAGGATTGGATGGTAGGTAGTATTTTATAAAATGTATATATGGGGGGAGTAATCACTTTGTAAGATTCTTTAAGTGGTTTTCACCATGTGGATGTGCCACAATTTATTTAACCAGTTTTCTATGGTTAGGTATTAAGTTTGTTTTAAAATTTTCATGTTTGAAATAATAGTCTGATCAGATTTTTGGGCAAAAATATTTCAATTTAAAAATTCCTAAATGTAGAATTGCTATGCCAAAGGTCAGAAGCATTACACTAAATTATAATTCAACTTAATAGTAAATAATTAAAATAATTTAAAATAAATAATAAAAAATTAAAATAATTAAGAATATTATTAATAATATCTCTAGAAAATTTGTAGTAATTCTACCTCTACTCATAGTTGATGATTAGTAGCTGCATAGGAATTCTTAGCTATAGAATGACTTTAGCTATTCCTTTCCCTGTTATGAGTCATTTGGTTATTTCCAGTTTTCACTACTATAAATAATGCTATAAAAAATGTTCTCTGTACTTAAGTCTTTGTAGAATTTCATATTTTTCTTTAGGTAATTTTAAAAATAAAATTCTTTAATCAATGAGTGTAATTATTTTTCAGTCATAGATACATACTGATATTCCAAGTTGCTTCCCAAAATTATTGCATTAATTCCTACCAATTAATTATTATATTAATTTTCCACCAATAAAGTATAAGAATGCTAACTTCACTAACTTATCACTGATATTAAAATAGAGCAAAACAACCCAACAATATACCTAAAAGTATTCATAGTTTGATAGGAGTCACAGTGTGATTTTATTCTTAATTTTTTTATTAAAAGTGAAGTTTAATATTTTTCATGTTTTTACTTTCTCTTGGTTGTGAGCTACTTATTTATGTACTTTGCCCATTTTATAAGTGTCTTCTTATTCTCCTACATACTTTTTACAAATTCTTTATATATTAAAGTTATTGGCCTATCATCTCACATATGAATATCAGACATACACATTTTGCAGATCATTTCTAAGATGTTTCACATGTACTTTTCTACATTAGGATATCACACATTTTTTTAAAACAAGTAAACTGTATGCATCTCCTCCATACAGAGAGGCTTCACAAGGCCTGTGGTACTGGGCTGTCTTGAGCAGGGATGCCAGTGTCTTTCTCTTAGGACCGTAGTGCTGGTTAACTGATACATCAATTTTCTTTTCTTTCTTTTTCTCTCTTTCTTTCTTTCTTTCTTTCTTTCTTTCTTTCTTTCTTTCTTTCTTTCTTTCTTTCTTTCTTTCTTTCTTTCTTTCCTTTCTGGCACTGAGGATTGAACTCAGGGGCATTCTACCTTCAAGGTACACCCCTAGCCCCATTTTTTATTCTTTATTTTGAAACAGGGTCTCACTAAGTTGCAGAGTGCCTCATTAAGCAGCTGAGGCTGGCTGCGAACCGGGATCCTCTGATCTCAGTCTCCCAAGTACTAGGATTACAAGCGTGCGCCACCACATCCAGCAATACATCAATTTTCAACGCCTGTCTATAGCAAGTTCTTACCATTATTACTTACTACTTATATGTTTTCTTTGACTAGCATTTAACCTTTAATGTTATTAGTGACATTTTTGACATGAAAAAATTTAAAATATTAATATTGCTAGGTGTAACTTATTTTCTCATTGTGAATGTTAATTTTTGTACTATAAAACTCTTTTCCTTTCACAGATCATTTGAAAATTTCACATGAATGTCTACAGTGACTTTATTTGTAATCATCAAGAACTGGAAACAACCCCAGTGTCCACCAGTAGGTGAGCAGACAAACAGTAAATAAAGTAATAAAAATGACCATACGCTCAATACATGCAACAGCATGAATAAATCACAAAAAATTATACTGAGTGAAAGAAATCAGACAAAAGTGTATGTACTGTGTGATTCATTTATATAAGTTTTAGAAAATGCAAACTAATCTGTAGTGACTGAAGCAGATCTGGGGTTGCCTGGGGAAGCACGGGAGGATTACCAAGGAGCTTGGAGAGGCTTCGGGAGGGCAGATTCTAGAGATGGCTTAGGGTACATATATTACATCAAACTTATTCCTTTATGCAGCTATGTAGTATAGTTTATTGTCAGTCCTATCACCATAAATATATTACCTCTACATTTTCTATGAGTCATTTTATTTTATTTATTTTTTGGTACTGGGGATTCAACCCAGGGGCATTCTACCTCTGGACTATAGCTCTAGCCTTTTTTATTTTTTATTTTGAAATGAGTTCTTGCTAAGTTACTGTGGCCTTTTATCTGTTATCCTCTTATCTCAGCCTCCCAAGTCCTGGGATTACAGACATGTGCCATCATGCTCAGCTTCTATTACTTATTATAGTTTGATTTACTATAAACATTTAACTCTAATCTAGCTGATTATAGTTTATTTTTTAGTATAAACAATGTTTTCCTTCTCAATACTATTTACTGCACAATAATTTTAATCTTCCCTATTGGTGTGCACAGCTTTCTCTAGCATATATTAATACATATGCTAGTATTCGTTTGAACGCCAGGGTTTTGTCTATATTAAAACCTCCTTTAATTATAATTCAACTTCATTATAAGTATGGCTTTATAAATATTTAATAGCTAGTAAGATCAGTTCATATTTATTTATTTATTTTTTGCTTAGCCTTTGTCCTAATCAAGAGAATTCCAGGTTTTAGCATTATTAGCAGAAGGAAATATTTAAACCCAAAGGATTAATTTAATACAATTTTAAATACCAAAAGTAATAGATGTTGCAATTAAGCATTTTTGTTTCATTTTAAGGACAAGTATAAGCAAAAGCAAACTCAAATAGCAGCAATGCTAGCTGAAGTAAAGAATTTTAGTTTAACCAAATTGGAGAAATATGTCACTGACAATCATATGTTCCAGCTTCTTTTCTCTGGTAAAAACTTTTAATCACTGGTTCTCATGGAGAATCAGCCAGGGATAAGAAAAAAAAAAAAATATATATATATATACATATATATATATTTGTGTGTGTGTGTGTGTGTGTGTGTGTGTGTGTGTGTGTGATACTGGGGATTGAACCCAAGGGCATTCATTCTACCTCAGAGCTCCATCCCCAGTCCGATTTCTTATTCTTTATTTTGAAACAAGGTCTCACTAAGTTGCTGAATGCCTCACTAGGTAGCTGAGGCTGGCTGCGAACCTGGATCCTCTGGTCTCAGCCTCCCGAATGCTGGGATTACAAGCGTGCGCCACCACGCCTGGCAAGAGTATTTTTTGATATCTCTAGAAGATTAAAAAAAGATAGCTAAACTCAAGGAGAATATTGGGTAAGGATTACAAAGGATACTGATGGTGTGTGATACAAAACACATACCCAGGAAGGTAGCAGGGTATCTCATAGGCGAGATAAACTTGTGTGTTGCTTGATTGTCACGTGGATATGGGAGAAGAGTCAGGGGCTCATAAAAATTTATTTTTTTGGTTTTGCATAGCTATAAGATGTCTGCCTTGTCATCTTCTGGTTTTGTTCACTTGAGATACTTTAAGTCCACTTACTTATATGTTACAGGTTATTTTCTTAAATTAAAAAAGAACTGCTTCATATTTTTATTCAGAATACCTTCCCATATTGAGAATTGTAATTGCTGACTATTCTTTTCTTCTGAAAATAAACAACTTTTTCATCAAATGTGTAAGAATCAGAGAGATTACTTTTGAGGAGTAAAGAGAAAATAATCAGGAAGTAGGGCTTATTAAATAGCTACAGTGCACCTGAAAGTATTTTTAAAAAGAGGATTTAATTTGAATAATACTCTGAATGTAAGAGCTCCTTATTGGTAATAGATAAAGGTAAATAGCTATTACTGAGTAAAGTTCTACTGTTAAAATTTTTAACGGTAAACTCAGCAATGTAGTGAGACTCCCCTTTTCTTTTCTCTTTTCTTCTCTTCTCTCTTTTCTGTAATGGGGATTGAACCTCTGGGTATTCTACCTCTGAGATATACCCTCAGACCCTTTTCAATTTTTGGTTTTGAAATAGGGTATCACTGAGTTATTGAGGCTGGCTTAGAACCTGCAATTCTCCTGTCTCAGCATCCCAAGAACTGAGATTATAGGCATGCCCTCAGCAACTTAGAGATATGCTGTCTCAAAATAAAAAATTAAAAGGGCTTGCAGTGTAGCTCAGAGGTAGAATGCCCTTGGGTTCACTTCCTAGTGCCACAAATCAATAAGTAAAAAGAAATAATTTTAAGAGTAATGATAGCATTAGGAGGTACCTTCCAGGGTTATAGGAGACTCAATTATAATACAATCAGAATACTTGGCAAACAATAAATCACCATACAATTGTTAGTTAATATAGTTAATAAAAGCTAACAACTTATCT
Organism: Graphiurus murinus; assembly: GCA_004027655.1. Lineage (NCBI taxonomy): Eukaryota > Metazoa > Chordata > Mammalia > Rodentia > Gliridae > Graphiurus > Graphiurus murinus. Next base: position 22,257 of record PVLC010021601.1, read on the forward strand.
AGGTAATGAACTACACAAAACACTGGCAGAGAGAATTTCAGAGACCCCAAGAATTACTGATATATATATATATATATATATATATATATATATATATATATATATATATATATATATATATATATATTTTTTTTTTTTTTGCGGTACTGGAGATGGAACCTGGGGGCATTCTACTTCTGAGCTACAGCCCCAGCCCTATTTTTTATTCTTTATTTTGAAACAGGGTCTCACTAAGTTGCAGAGGGTCTCACTAAGCAGTTGAGACTGGCCGCAAACCCGGATCCTCTAGTCTCAGCCTCCCAAATGCTGGGATTACAAGCGTGCGCCACCACACCTGGCTTGAATGCATTTTCTAATAGTTATAAGAAACAAGGTCCATTTAAGCTCATGGAGTGGCAGCCATCTGATACAGTGACAAAGCAGAGGACACACTCTAGAGATGATCACCACCGCATATCTCCAGGGCATCCCTCTCAGGAGCAGAGTGGTGAGAGGTCAGCCCATCCCCTCTACTCTCTCTTCCTTCTCTCCTTCCCCTCTTATTGGGGCAATGGGCCTGGCACACTTGCCCATGGACATTGTTAGTTAAAGCCTCTAGATTCTCATCTCTGGTCACAGATAATGACACAGAACTACAGGAATCACAGTTGCAGATCTCAAGGCAACTACTGGTCACTCAGACCTGAGGCTTTGCCTTGCCCTCTCTTTCCTGCAGCCTCCTCTATCCCTCTAGATTCCCCACATTTCTGTCGTCCTGTGCCATGGTGTCCTCCAGCCTCCTTTGTCTCTGCCTGTTGCTTCCTCATCATGCACAACTCCCAGCAGCAGAGTCCTCCCCAGGAATGGAGTACAGCAGTTCTAGCATCACCTTAGATCCAAAATGTTTTAGTATCTTTAATTCTGTTGGTATTTTTGTTTCACTTACATTTTAAGCCAACTAATTTTCCACAAAATTCTTTCAGTACAGAGGATGACAACCCACCCACCTCCCCCAAACCCACATACTAGGGAAAAGAGATCATAACCCAATTGCACCTGACTCTGTTCTAGGGTCTGGTTGCATTGTGCCTGGAACCATTCATTTGACCTTGACTCTGTTACACATTTCCCCTTAGGATTAGGCTTTGGCCAGCCTCTGGCCTGATTCCCCTTCTTGGCTGCCAACCTCTCATTTGCTCCCTTAGGTTATAAAAATGTCAGAGTATTTAATTCCTAGCAAGACAGTAATGAACAAATTGACATATTATTCAAATACCAAGCGTGGAAGGGGATTTCATTTGCTCTCATTAGTACCATTAGCAGCAATCATTCTCTGTCAGAAGGTCAGAATTATGCAAACGTGTATGCGTGTATGCAGAACATTTCAATGAGGCACATTCCTTGAGGTGAAAACTTCAACTGTGCCAGCCAAATTGATTGAGAGTATTTGGGTAGAAAGAGGGGTCCTCCAACTTGTAAGGGGCATGCTCCTAAGCAAAGCTGTATTCATACTTCCTGTGATAAAAATCTAAAGCTACCCTTGTTTTTATTTCTGAGCAATGCTAGGTAGAATTATGTAAATACTGGAAAGACTTGTAAATCTTATTACAAAATAATATAATTGCTAACATTTTGTAAAGGGTTACTATACGTTAAGCACTTTGTAAGCACATTACAAATACCATCTCTCTTTACATATGATAAGCTTTGCATAGACTAAAAATAGGCAGGATGTTGTAGTGAATGAGCTCACTACAGCTTTCTCTCTTGCTTTTGGGAGATTACTTAACCTCTCTGCGTCACTTCATCCATGACATAAAAGTTCTAAGCATACCCAATTCACGGGCAGTTATGAGGATTAGTGGAGAGATATAACTACTTAGTGATTTCTATGTGCTAGGATCTATTCATCTGATTAAAATGAATAAGCAAAAATGCACTTGAATAATACCTGTCACTTAAAAAGTATTCTGTTTTCTTATGTCAGAAAATTCATGGGATTCTCATGCAATGTGCTCCTGTATGTCCTCTTGTCTATTTGGGTTTCATACTGTCATTCAAGATATGATGGCCACATTGCCCCAGTGACCCCCTGCCTTTCTCTTCCTTTCAGCTCTTTATTATCAAGACCACACTCTCCCTCCTCCACTTTTTTCCTGCATTTTCCCAACACTCTTCTCTTACTGCAAACATTAGAAGACTAGAAGACATAAAATAGTGACTTCTTGGAAAATGATGGGAGCTCTAATGCTGGAAGTAACAGATTTTTTTTTGTTTTAAACCACCTTTCAACCTATAAAGGAACATAGATATACTGCCAAGAGGAAAAAAATCCAAAGAAAAAAATGGTGCCAAGGCAGTACTCAAATCAAATATTCAATTAGACGACTGCTGTTTCCACAACGATAAAGGGATGGTGCTGTGACCTTTCTAAATGATTTCTAGCTATAAACTTTAAAAATTACTGCATGTTGCAAAGAGAAATAAACCATTACTTGTAAAAATAAAAGAGCATTTAGAGAGAGTGTGTGTGTGTGTGTGTATGTGTGTGTGTGTGGCACTGGGGATTGAACCCAGAGATGTTCTACCTCCAAGCTACAGCCCTGGACCCTTTTTAATTTTTAGATTTTTGAAACAGGGTCTTGCTAAATTGTTGAGGGTATCCTCAAACCTGTGATTCTCCTGTCTCAGCCTCCCCAAGTACTGGGATTACAGGCATGCATGACCATGCCTAGCTGAGCATGAAGATTTTGTTTAAAGAAGAATTTCATAAAGATACCACCTCAGTTACATTATGTCCCCAAACAAGACTGTGATGTGCCACATATTTCAAGAGGTCAAGTGATGTGGGGTACTCACCCAACAAGATGGTTTAGCAAAACTTGCATACTATTATATATGCTCGGTTTTCCTGGCTCCAACTGTCCTGCTTGAGTATTATAAATGGTCATTGATTTTCAGGGACACTAAAAACTAAGTTAGATGTTTTCTACCTGATTTATTGTAAAGATTGGCAATTGATAAAACACCTCTCAAATCTACTCCTTCCCAAAGTATGCTTTCGCTTCTTTATCACAAAATCACCTCATCTTTGTCCTGGGTGGTAGCATTAACTTCATGACTCATCCTATTCATCCAGTGTGACCTCCCTCTGGTCTTTTTTCTTTGTGCTGATATTATTAACATATGGCTTCCCAGAGTATGCAGGATAAGATAATTTAAATTCCATATAAAAGTATGTAAGTAGTCGGGCGTGGTGGCGCACACTTGTAATCCCAGCACTTGGGAAGCTGAGACCAGAGGATTAGGGTTTGCAGCCAGCCTCAGCTACTTAGTGAGGGCCTCTGCAACTTAGTGAGACCCTGTTTCAAAATAAATAGTAAAAAATAGGACTAGGGAAGTAGCTTGGAGTTAGAATGTTCCTAGGTTCAATCCCCAGTACCGCAAAAATAAACAAACAAATAAAGCAGGTAAGTAGAGACTCAGCATGGTTGACAGGGCCGACTCTGGTCTAACATCGAAGCTCTGAGCTTATTGGCTATGTAGGCATCTTAGCAATAAACAAAGGCAGTATTTGCTTCACAAAATTTTTGTAGTAAAAATTAAAGAACCCATGAAAAATGCCTAATGCTAAATACATGGTTATTGTGTGATGAGGGTGAGGGTGATGCTGTTGTGACGGTGACTCTGTCCCTGAACACCTTTCTGAGTTCTAGTATTTAATTTGTAGTGATTTTAAAAATAATTGGGGAAGCTGGTCATGGTGGTACATGCCTGTAATCTCAGCACTTGGGAGGCTGAAAGAGAAGGATTTTAAGTTCAAGGCCAGCCTTGACAACTTAGTGAGACCTTGTCTCAAAATAAAAAAAATATAAAGGAACAGGGGTGTAAGCTCAGTGGTATAGTGCCCCCGGTTTCAATCCCCAGTATCTCTCACACTCACACACACTAAAAATAAAAAATAAAAAAATAAAAAACACGTAACATTTTCTTAATTGATTTGTGAGTCTCCCTATGTATTAGGAATATTTTCTTTTTTCTTTTTTGTATATGTTATGAATATTGTTTCTAATTTGTCTTTATTTTTACTTGTAGCATTTTTCAGAAATAATGTATTCATGTAACCATTCCTGCTTGGTTTCTGCTTTGAGAGCAAGTTTTTATATCTCAAATTATGTGTTTTTTTTCTATTCCTCTCATGGGTCCTCATTGTATATTGGAAATGCCAATACATCTGGCATTTTCCTTCATGTGCGAAATAGGGGGTGATAAGAACTTTTTCTGAGTATAATCTTTCCTTGAACAAACCCAAATCAACAGGTTTCAGACATAAACATTGTTATTTGCTTAAAATGAATAATTTAAAATTTAACAACAATGAAAATATTTAAAAGGGCATAAACATTTCATAATATGCACATCAGAGTGAGAGAAATATAGTATTACTCTAAAATATAGCCAGCTAATATTTTTGTGAAAGTGAAACTAGTTGATTGTTCTTTTATATACTAAAAATATAACAAGTGATTCATTACTAGAAATGAGTTTGTTATTTTCCTATCAGATACTGGCTCACACATTGTGCAATTCTTGATAAGTTTAATCATTTTGATGAAAGCCTCTATTTCTTACTGAACAAAGCCAACATGTTTTATAATAAGGTCTGTTAAGAACATAACAAGCACACCTATTGTTAGTGACTTATAAGTATTATTAATGGAACTAATTAAATTTGAGATTAAATTTCTGAGAATCATATAACCCATTAGAAATTTCCGTTTTTTTTCTCAAAACATTGACCTTTTATTAGATACAGAGCCAAAAGCTTTGTAAGTATACCTTACTCTCCAAATTAATTATTAGCACCTACATGGTCATCATAATCACCATCATCATTGTGTCATCACTTTCTGTTTCATTTGAAAAGTTTAAGAATTCTAAAAAAGGAATCCAATTCGTTTTATACAAAAATTATGTGGTGATCAATAATAAAATCTACTTTTCAGAGATAATAAGTGAAAAGATAATAAATCCTCAAAATGGCATGTAGAGCCGAGATTGAAACATCATTCACTGGCTTACTCTTCCTGTATTTGAAACCTTGTATTGTAGTTCAAAAGTTGTGAATTTTCTAGCAGGGTCTATATGAATCAATACAGTTCTCCTGAATCCTGACTCTGTTGAATGTCTACCTCGATACAGGTAAGTGTTTGCAGTAATGAGGTAGTTGTCTAGCATCTAAGGAGCTGTAGAAATTAAAGTGAAATGTTAAGAAACATTACCAACCATTTAAAATTAACAGTAAAGTGTGATTTAAACAAGAGTTTACAAAAGTACTCAATTAAAACATCGTGGAAAATTTCTAATACGAAGCCAGTATACAAAAAGGTAAATTTGCTTCTCAAGAATAAAAGTACCAAAACAGTTCTAAACAGAGCTTTTGTTGT
>PVLC010021602.1:2500-27748 GCA_004027655.1 Graphiurus murinus
TGAAGATGGTGGAGGTGGGGTGCCAGAACAGCAGTGGGCAGGATGTGGAGGGGCAGGCAGGGGCATGGTCATCCGGTTCCAAGATGGCGGTGTCCACACGTTGCCTCGGCTGGGTGGGCTGTTGGGGTACAGACCCTTTAGGATCAAGGCACCATGCTCAGGGCCAGAGAGGCCATGGGGAGCCCTGTCCTGCCCTCAGGCACCCACAGACCCATCCCGGGCTGGCCTTGACCCCTGGAGAACGCGTGCCAGAGGTCACGTGCCGGCCCTCCCTGCCCCTCAGCTCGCTCCACCTCTTCCCCTGCCTGACTCTGGCTGTGGGCCGCCTGTGGACTCTGTCCTCGGGTCGGAGCCTTAAATGAGTTCACCCATTAGTCTAGCAGCTGGTGCGTGACCCATACTTGCTCAGTGGTTGAGATTATTAAGGGATTCCTCGCCCGGCTCCTTCCCACCGTTCTTTTTTCCCTCCGGTTTTAGCGAGGTGTCATTTGCATACTGGCGGATGTGCCGTTCTGGTTCTGGGCGTACGGTGCTGTGACTTTTGACAAGCTCGTGTAGTCCTCGCCTTACCACCATCGTCAATGCATAGATCAGTGTGCCGGTCCCCAAATTCCCTTGTCTGCTTTCCTTGTCACCTCAGCTCCTGACAGCCATTGCTCTGGTGTTGGCGCCCATAATTTCACCTTTTCTAGAATGTCACATGAGCGGAACCATACTGCTTAAAGCCTTTGGTGGGGCTTCTTCCTCTGAGCTTCGTGCATTCCAGAATCTTCCATGCTGAGGCAGGGAGCAGGGGTCTGCTCCTTTGTTGTAGGTGGATCTACCACAGTTTGTGTTTTTGCATTCGCCATTTGGGGTGTTACCAGATATCATCATTGTTATTATTACTATTATTATAAGTAATATAATAAGTATAATAATATAATAATAAAAATAATAATAAGTATAATAATAATAAGTAATACTATTATTATAAGTAATATTATAAGTAATATAATAAGTATAATAATAATATAATAATAAAATATAATAATAAGTATAATAATAATAAGTAATACTATTATTATAAGTAATATTATAAGTAATATTATTATAAGGGTGTGTTGGGTTTTGTGTATTGTGATTTTTGGTTGCTTGCTGGACATCGTGATAGAAGAGCTGTCAGTAGCATTATGCCTAGAAACAAGCCCGCTTCCTCTTACCCACAACCGCTGTGTGGTAGGTTCAGTCCTGCTAGTCATGAATTGAACAGTGTTTGTGTTTTGTTGCCTCAGGAGCATGTGGCCCCTCTGACTTGTCTTATCTGCCGTACGTGGCACTTGCCAGCATTTAAGAACCCAGATCCCAGCATTTGGGAGGCTGAGACCGGAGGATCCGGGTTCGAGGCCAGCCTCAGCTACCTAGTGAGGCACTCCGCAACTTAGTGAGACCCTGTTTCAAAATAAAGAATAAAAAATAGGGCTGGGGGCGTAGCTTGGAGGTAGAATGCCCCCTGAGTTCAATCCCCAGTACCGCAAAAACAAACAAACAAACAAAAAAACAAACAAAAAAACCCAGATCTGGAATTCTGGCTTCTCTTGAAAGACCCAAGTTTTGACGGTCCCGGTGGCAGCGTGCTGCGCCCCGTCAGCGACTGGCTTGTGCGGAGCAGTGGCCGCCGGCCTCGGGCAGAGCCTGTGCGCTCCACTTTGCTCCCCAAGGCTTCTCCTGACCTGCTCCCTTCCTCACACCATCGTCCTGGTTCTGCAGATGCTCGAGTTTGTGGTTTCTAGCTACCAACATTGCTCAGCGAACTCTTTGTAGAAACATGGGGAAACACATACATCATCTCAAAATAGATTTCCACCCCAGTGGTTAGAATGAAGCCAATAGTCAAAGGTTTTGCTGGAGGCTTTGGCAGACTCAAGCCCAGGGAACGCTTCTTCCCGTACTCGACAGGCCTCCGAGAAGGGCTCGATTTTCTTGATTTTCCTGGGGTGTAGCTTGAAGCACAGCACGGTTATGCCCTCTGCCATGCAGAGATGCGGTTTTAAAGGTGAACAACAGATCCCCCAGGAAGCGAAGGCATTTTACTGACGTGTAGAAAGAGCGAGTGTAGACCCGGCCAGGTTTTCTCCTGCCCGAGGCGGGCGCTGTTACCTGCTGGGAAAACTCACGGTTGACATTTTATTTTGAGGACCCGGCTTTCTGAGTTTGCTGCCAGGTGGCTGGAGCGGCAGCTGACATTCGCCAGACGGCAGTTCATGGGGGATTGAGAAACGCAAACACACGCAGACATGGGGAGGAGCCGCTGCTTCCGGATGAAGAGCAGGCCCTAGGACGGTGATGGTGTTGGCCAGAGTCACTCTGAGCTGCCGGAGCTGGGCTGCTCCTGTCCCTGTCAGCTGTCCTTGGGAGGCCAGGGAAGGTCAAGGTGAAAGAGTAGGTGATCCGAGCAGGCTGCTGGTGCTATTTTGCCGTTCACTTTTATTTATTTATTTATTTATTTATTTATTTATTTATTTATTTATTTATTTATTTATTTATTTATGGTACTGGGGATTGAACTCAGGGGCATTCTATCTCCGAGCTACACCCCCAGCCCTATTTTTTATTCTTTATTTTGAAACCGAGTCTCACTAAGTTGCGGAGGGCCTCACTAGGTAGCTGAGGCTGGTCTCGAACCCGGATCCTCAGGTCTCAGCCTCCCAAATGCTGGGATTACAAGTGTGCGCCACCACACCCGGCTGCTGTTCACTTTTACCGGGTCCTGCATTCACGAAGGGAAGTGCCCGGCGTCTTCTCGGCACAGAGGGCACAACGGTGACCAAATGGAGGCCCTGCTCGCAGAGGACTTGCCTTCCAACAGGGCAGGCAGACAGTAACGAAGCAGGCGGATCAGTGAACACGGTGATTTCTGGGGGGTGCAAATCTGTGAAGACCATGGAGCTGAGCCAGGGGTGATGGAGTGACAGGCCAGGTGGGGAGGAAGGGGCCATAGGACCTTGGACACTGGGGGAATCGTGCCGGGGTGGGGAGCAGCAGGCAGAGGCCTGGCGATGCCAATGTGCTTTGTAAGTTCAGTGCCGTGTGAGCCGGGGTGCCAGGTGGGTTTGGGTCACATGGGGCCCATGGCCGGAGCTGGGCGTTCCATCTTAACTGGAAGGAGCCCATGGTGGGTGGGGCCTGATGTGCCTCATTAAAATGATAGGTGGCTGCAGGAATTAATATGAAGGGCGCATCATGTAAGAAAAGAACAAAACCGAGTGTAAGAGAAGGAACATCCTATCGGCCAAGGCAAAAAGGGAGTCTGGATTGGCTGTGACGGTGCTGGGACCCATAGGTGGAACTCCTTGGATTCTAGGGGTGAGTGGAAGTAGCCGGTGGGTTGCAGTGTGACGCACCACTGACCTAAGGGACTACGGGTCACCCTTGACCTTGAGGAGGCCACGTTCAGACCCCACACGCGTGGCTTGAGCAGGCAGCGTCGGGATGTGGGGAGGATCTGCGGTGGGTGACGGCAGCTCAGTCCCACCCAGGAGGCCCTTCCATTCCAAGAAGGCTTGTGAAGTCAGCCTCTCCCTCTCCATCCCTCCTGCTATTAGATCCTGGTTTGCCTCATCCAGCTTAACTCCCCCAGAGCCCAGGTTCTCCATCTGAGACACGGGGGCAGAAGCCCCTGCTTCCAGGATCACCTGCGTGCGAGGACACACTTGACTTGGCATTCCAGCTTTACATGTTGTTTAGAGGACCGTACTCTTGACATAGAGATACACCATGCAGTCCCTGGCGGGGGACATGGGGACCAACCACACGGGCCGCCTGGGTCCTATTGTCGAGGTGCCCACCAGGCTGGCAGCTCTCCCATAGGGCTCTCCTGTTCCCGGCCTGGCGCTGCAGGCAGAAGGCGCTGGATGCCCAGACGCCGCAGGTGGCAGGGCAGGGATTCAAACCCAGGCAGTCTGGCTCTAAAGCCTGTTCCCTCTCCTCTAAGCCAGGCCGCCTCGGTGGAGGCCGGGAGAGAGGCCTCTGGGCTTTGCTTCCTTTCCCACCCGGTGTATCTTACAGCGATCGCCACGTGGCTGCAGAGGAATTCTGGATTTGGAAGCGCCAAGCCTCGGAGCCTTCCCGCCTGGGCTCTCGCAGGTGCCCAGCAGCTCGGACTGGCCGGCCAGCCAGCGGGGGCGGGACTGTCCCTGGCATCACCGCCCCCGCCCAGCTGCCAGGAGGGATGCCCGCTCTCAGCCGCAGGCGCCTGGCGAGGCCCTGACAGGCGAGGGCTGTGATTTACCTCCCTGCAGCGTGCACTCTGTGTGCGTTTTAATTGTGACACAGAGGAGCGTGGTCCCCAGCACCTGACCTTGTCCCTTGGGTTCCTCTGTCCTGGCCTGCCAGACCCCATGCCCAGGACATGGGCCCAGGTGACGGGCTCTCCGCCAGGACCTCCCCTCGTCCTTTCCCCCACAAAGCCGCCTTGAGTTCTGTTTGCTCTCAGAGGTGGTCTTGAAGCGAGGGTGTGGGGAAAGGGACACGGGGTCAGAGGGCACAGTCATCCTCCATGAGCGGGGACTGAGGGCCATCCCTTCCCCTCCCGCCGGCTGGTTTGATCACTTGTCTTTTTTTTTTTTTTGCGGTACCGGGGATTGAACTCAGGGGCATTCTACCTCCGAGCTATACCCCAGCCCTATTTTTTATTCTTTATTTTGAAACCGAGTCTCACTAAGTTGCGGAGTGCCTCACTAGGTAGCTGAGGCTGGCCGCGAACCCGGATCCTCTGGTCTCAGCCTCCCAAATGCTGGGATTACAAGAGTGCGCCACCACGCCCAGCTTTGATCACTTTTCTAGTCCACTCCCGTGTGGCAGGTGATGCGATGGCTGAGCTCAGGGTGGTGGCTGCTGCTCCCGGGTCTGATACGGGTTCTGCAGAGCCGCTGGGCTAGGAGGTAGCCTGATCCATCTTTCAGAAGGTGAATCGCGTAGGTGGAACACAGGGCCATGCTGTCACCCGGTGCCAGGACAAGCGCATGGTCTCCTCAGCCGCTGTCAGCTCCTAGGAGGACACAGGTGTTGGCCCCATGGCTGATGAACCGGTGTAGCCAGCCGGGGAGCTGGGCAGCTCACCTCAGGCCCCTCCATCAATCCCGCACCTGCCAGCTAGGCTGTCCACCCCACCTCTACGTGACTCAGTGTCCCCATCTATAGAATGGGCTTATGCCACTGAGGTTCCCATTGGATGATGTGGGAGGAGACGCCTCCCGTGGTACCCGCATAGGAAATGAATGAATGGGCGAATGCATGCTTGCCTGCAGGTGGAGAGGAACAGCTGAGGAGGCTGGCTGCGCATCATGTTCTCTGAAAGGGGAAGCTGGGAGCCCGTGGCCTCGCAAATCTAGCAGCTCGGGGCCCTTGCTGGGTGTGCTGGGCGGGGCGGCAGCTCCAATGAATGACGGTCTCACAGTTTTAACTGTATGGTCGGGGCTTTCCTGTGAGGTAGTGAGCTCACTGTCCTGGGGGGGCATGCAAGGAGCTGTGGAAGGCTCCTGGGCAGAGCTTCTCAGATGTGGGAGCAGGTGGTCCTGAGGTTGCCCCGCAGCCTGAGCTCTGGGTCTTTGCCCTGAACTTCTTTGCTCTGCAGGCACAGAGATACCCATTATCCCCGTGCAAGCCTCTCTTGAGCACCTACTGTGTGCCTGGGGCTGCTCTCTCGGGGGCTCACGGGGTGGGGTGGGGGGGTCAGAACCAGCCCTGAGGCAGGCATATTGGTTCAGTGGCCGAGGGGTGCAGGAGAGAGGGACCCACCCAATACCCCAGAGTGAGGACCCAGCATTTACAGAGGCTCCGAGGCCGGTGACGAGGGCCATGTCCTGGGGGGGACTTCCCGAGCGGGGTCTGACCTCGTCGGAAACCAAGTCCCAGGATCTGGGATCCGGGAGGCTCCAGGACCGCAGGATTGGGTTACTGAGGCCCCAAGACAAAGGGACTTTGTCCTTCAGGCAGCAGAGCACGGGGGGAAGTTTCCAGCAGGGGCCTCGAGAGGGCTCTGGTCCACAGACAGCCTCCTGCGTGGCCCTGGCAAGCCAGGTGGCTTCCTTGAATCAGTTTCCTCACTGTGACAAGGGGTGGCTGTGTCCCCTCCTTCCCCTGCGTAGGATCGCAGTGACGTAACACTGGGCGGGAACTGGTGGCCCTACTGTGTGCAGCCGTGGCTTCCGCCCCTCCCCCTCCCCTAGGTTGAGCACGCCCGTAGTGGACAGACGCGGCCGTGCTCAGGACTTCCCTGAGGTGGGCGTGTCCCTGGAGTCCAGCGTCGGGGAGCCTCTTTGTCCTGGTTCCCTGAGCCATGGGTGAACACCAGCCAAGGGCCCCGCTCATGTGCGATGCACCCAGCGCGAGTGGAGGTGGCGGGGCTGAGGCCAGGTGCGGGTCCCCTGTGCTCCAGGCCACGGGGCCTGACGTCCTGGACTTGCACTTGAAACTTTGGCAACACATGCCCACAGTCATGGCCCTGCCGTCCCTCTGGTCACCATGACGACTGCCTCCCCAGGATTCCAGGCATCAGACTTTTTTTTTTTTTGTGGTACTAGGGATTGAACTCAGGGGCGTTCTACCTCCGAGCTACACCCCCAGCCCTATTTTTTTTTTAGTCTTTATTTTGAAACCGGGTCTCACTAAGTTGCAGAGTGCCTCACTAGGTAGCTGAGGCTGGCCGCGAACCCGGATCCTCCAGTCTCAGCCTCCCGAATGCTGGGATTACAAGCGTGCACCACCACACCCGGCTTCAGGCATCAGACTTTTGAGGGACTCAAGGGCTGGTCCCAGTCAAAGGTCCGTGTACCCCAAATGGCCAGGATCGGGGCCCTGTGGTGGACACTTCTGCCCCAAACACAGATGTCATTGTTCTCAGCGTCTAGAGCTGGTGGCAGGACACTTCCTGGACAGCCAGCGTTGGCCTCTAGAGTGGGCGGCTGCAACTTCTGGGGCCGAGAGCTCAATGTGAACTTTCCACTCAGGTTTTGCGCTAAAGAGACTGAGGTTGCTGGGGAGAAGCCTGCATGCCGGCCCGGGCCTCCTGTGTGGACGGCACACTGTCTCTTCTTATTCAGAAACCCCGAGGGAGACTTCCCTCATCCCACAGGTGAAACCAAGGTCCAGGGGCTGATCCAGGGCCCCTCGGCTGTGTGACCCTGTCCAGCGGAACCCCCTATGTGACACCCTGTCCAGCGGCTCCCTCTGTCTCCCCTGCAGTTGCTCCTGGACCCCCACAGCTGGACCACACGGGAGCAGGGGTCTCCTGGGAGCCAGGACCCCCAGTGTTGACAGCCTGCTCGACACAGGCTGATGTCCTTGTCATTCTCCCAAGCTGGGACGGCAGGAACGCGAGAGGCCCCCTGCCCCGGCCTTGGCCAGGCGCCAGCCGAGCTTCCGCAGCCCAGCGTCGGGGGCAGGAAGCTCTTGCTGGCCGGAGGTTGGAGGGCAGGGTGGGGAGGGGCTGGTGGGGGCCAGCGTGCCCTCGTGAAGGGCCCCATTGATGGGCAGCCGCTTGGTCAGGATGCGGTGGCCTTTCCTGGGGTCCCTGGTCCCCACGGTCTCCAGGCCTCTGCCCCTGCTCACAGCGGCCTGGCACACGCCGACGGGCGGTGTCACCTGGACACGGGGCAGCCCTTCCTTGTTCCTGGCCTGCTTCCCTGGAGCAGGGGCTGGACGAGGGTCCCCAGGCTGCTGTGGCAGGGTGTCACCACCATGGAGACAGCACAGGTGGTCTTCCTGGAGGTGGAAGTCTGTGATCAAGGTGTCCGTAGCCCGACTTGCCTGAGGGTCTCGGGGAGGGTCCCTCCTTCTCCTGCTCCTGGTGGCGTCCGGCCACCCGAGACTTCCTTTGTCATGGTTGCCTCACTTTGGCCTCTGTCCTTACGTTATCTTCTCTCTGCATCTCTGGGTGCCCAAACTCTCCTCCTTTCTTGTGTAGACACCAGTCACGGCCTTCCAATCTAGAATGACCTTATTGTAACTCGAATCCACCTGCACAGACCCTATTTCCAAGCGAAGTCCCATTCTGGGGGCCCTGGGGACGTGTCTTGGGGTGACACTACTCACCCCACTGAGCGTCCCAGCTGGGCCCAGCTCACCTTCCCCCTGTGTAACATTCCCCTGTTCTAGAACCATCCTGTGTTCCCGCCCCCTCTGGGGCCTCCCTTGAGCCTTCTCTGGCTCATGTGGGCCCCAAGCTCTTTCCTGTCCTTTAAGGCTCAGAGAATAAGTCGGGCATGGTGGTGCACGCTTGTAATCCCAGCATTTGGGAGGCTGAGACTGGAGGATCCGGGTTCAAGGCCAGCCTCAGCTGCTTAGTGAGGCCCTCCGCAACTTAGTGAGACCCGGTTTCAAAATAAAGAATAAAAAAATAGGGCTGGGGGTATAGCTCGGAGTTAGAATGGCCCTGAGTTCAATCCCCAGTACTGCAAAAAAAAAAAAAAAAAGAAAAGAAAAGAGGACACATGTGTCCCTGTTAACTAGAGCTGCAGCCCAGTCCTGGTCTTGCTGCAGACCCCTTCTTTGGTCTCTAGGGGGCGCTCCCTCTCAGGACCTCAGTTTCCCCGCATTGAGCCTCAGTTATATCGGCCAGCCGGTCTCCTCTGGGCCCTTCTGTCTGACAATGTGCATTCTCTGTGCGGCCGCCTGCTGGCTTGGTTCATCCTTGTGGTCACCTCCGAGCGAGCTGCGGTCAGGAGCCCCACGGGGCCCACACACAGGTGGCCCTTGGCCAGGGCACAGCTGGCCAGTCTGGCGCTGTCTCCACAGGTGCAGGCAACCTGGAACCGTGGCCCACGAACGCCAGGCTGGAGTCACCAGCAGCTGTGACTCCACGCTGTCCTGCGTCCCCAGCTCTGGGGAAGAATTGAGGGTTCTTTCCACATCCGGTGACTCAGAGCTTCCGAGCAGAGAGCAGGGGTCAGCCCCTCTGTTCAATGGGGGCTTTGAGATGCCTTGGAGCTGGAGATGGACTGGCAGGGGGCCGGGGCCTGGAAGGGCAAGTTGTTGGTGTGTCTGCACCGGCCAGGCAGTTAACGCTTGGCTTGCCCCAGAAGAGCCACCTTGGGCCCGGACGTGTGGCACCCAGGTGAGTCAACCTTGAAAAAGAAAACTTTCCCCACCCACCAAGAATACCTCCCACCCAGCCATAGTGCAGCCAAGGAACTGTGGCTTGTGGGGAGTCCCAGGTCACCTCTGATTTCTTTTATAGAAACCATAATCTCCTGCAAAAACCATTAGGACCCATAATCTGGGAACCCCATATCAGTAGAGAACCCTGTAAGAGCACATGAGTGCCCTGAGGCTGCTTTAACAAATGGCCACAAACTTAGCAACTTGAAACACCGCACACGATATGTTATCTCACACTTCCCAAGGTCAGAAGTTGGAAATGGGTCTTATGAGGCCCAAATCAAGGTGCGGACAGAGCCAGCTCCTTCTGGGGCTCTCAATTTGTTCTTTTTTTTCGCGGTACTGGGGATTGAACTTAGGGGCATTCTACCTCCGAGCTACACCCCCAGCCCTATTTTTTTTATTCTTTATTTTGAAACCAAGTCTTACTAAGTTGCGGAGTGTCTCACTAGGTAGCTGAGGCTGGCCGCGAACCCGGATCCTCCGGTCTTAGCCTCCCGAATGCTGGGATTACAAGCGTGCACCACCATGCTGGCTCTGTTTGTTCTGAACAAACATAGACCATGGAAACAACCCAAACGAGGTCTTAGTCATTTCAAGAACGGTGATTGCAATCACGACCAGGCAGGTTTTTATTCATTACGTCACACCAGCATCACTGCTAGGGCTGAGAGAGGGGAAGTAGCGTCCTACGGCAGGCGAAGATGGAGAAGTCGGGGTTAGAGCAACTGGAAAAGCGGGTCCGACAGTTCGTTAGTCACAGGGCTCGACTGATGTCCTGCTTCGGGTACAGACACTCGGTGCCATTGAAGATGTCAGGAGGAAGTGTCTTGGGGGACTGAAAGCAAGGAATTGCTGGACGGCTACCAGCTGAGCGGGCTGAGTCATCCTTAACCTCATTGTCGGTGGGGCAGGGCTCCGTGGGGCGGTAGCTGCGGTGTTTGGTCTTCAGGTGCCGATGGTCATGGTCCTCGGTTGCTAGGTGGTGGCGTTGGTTGTCAAGACATATCCCGGTCATGCCTGTGCGTCTTGGGTTACTGCTGGCTGTGGTTTAGTTCATGCTTCGGGAGCAAGCCCGTCTTTGGCTTGGTGGAGCCTTTCACACGTACGTGCTCCGTGCGCGATTCCTTGACCTCCCCTGCATTGGAGGCTGTTGGGGTCTTAGCCCGACCGGCCCGGAGAGACCTCGCCTCAAGATGGCGCCTGGCAGAATGCCAGGAGCAGCTGCAGGTGGTAACATCCTAGGGCTGTGCCACGTCAGAGCGCATGCGCCAGCATGTCAGAGTGTGGACAGTGCGTGCCTAATGGGGGGCTGTAGTGTTACTTAAGTTGTCTGAGTGATCTACTCCCTGATAGGCTCACTGGGCTTTCCTCTTTATGGCTCTTCCCATACCTGACTAAAAATAAGGAGTCTCTCTCGTGAGGGAGAGGGAGTAAGAGAATAGGGAGAGAGAGAAGAATAAAGAAGCTTGCACCGTTCCTGTGTGATTGTCGTCTCTTCGGGCCCTTGAGGGCGGGGGTCCGGCACGGGGGATGGTAGGAGGCCCCTTGTGCATCTGGGCACATCTGGATAATCCAGCTCATCCGTCCAGCTCACGATCCTCCACCTAATCTCATCAGAGAGCTTTTGCCTTGTGGGGTGATGGTCACAGGTTTTAGGACATGGTTGCTTGCAGGGGCCATTAGTCAAGCCTCCCCAAAGAGCCCTTTGGTGAATTTCCACTCTGGTGGCTGGAGACACCTCGTTGTCCCTGGAGGTGGGACTGTGTGCCTGGGTGGCAAGTCGAATCTGCGTCAGATGTGTCCAAGTCCAAGGCTATCTTACGGATGGGGCAGCCCCCCGGATCATGGCGGGACTCCTTCCCACCTTTCCCAGCGTCTCCGACTCAGCACTCCTGGAATTTAGAAATGAAGTGAAAATTTAAAAATAAAATAGTTTGGGTTCCTGCCTCAGTCGAGCTGCAGGTGGTGGAAAGGGCTTTGGGAGGGAACAGATCGGAAGGATTTCTCCCAAGCGCAGGGTGGAGGGGTACCTCCTTACCATCTGCTGCAGCGCTCCTGCCCCCTGGGGCCTTGTTAAAATGCTGGTTCTGATTCAGTGGGTCGGGTGAAGCCAGGGAGTCTGTTTCTAATGAGCTCCCAGGTGGCGGAGGGGGCTGGCTGTGGAGCGCCACGGGCGGCGGGGGTCGATGGCTTCCATGTGTCACCTCCTGCTCCCTCCCAGACCCCTGTCAGAAGGGGAAACTGAGGCTTCGAGCAGGGAAGTGAGTTCCATGAGGAGGGGGCGGGGTGGAGCCCTACCAGAACCCCAGCCAAGGTCTTCCTAGGAGTGAGATTAGGGGTGCAGTTTCTTTCTTTTTTTTTTGCGGTACCGGGGATTGAACTCAGAGGCATACTACCTCTGAGCTATACCTCCAGCCCTATTTTTTATTCTTTATTTTTGAAACAGGGTCTCACTAATTTGCAGAATGCCTCACTAGGTAGCTGAGGCTGGCTGTGAACCTGGATCCTCCGGTCTCAGCCTCCCAAATGCTGGGATTACAAGCGTGCACCACCACGCCTGGCAGGGTGCAGCTTCTTAAAGCATTGGAGTCCCACAGCCTGCCACTGCTCAGTGGAGATGGAGAACCCTGTATTTACTAAGCACCTACTATGCGCCAGGCACCCCCGTGTTCTCACGGCAAGGACAGAACACTTCTCTGCCCCTTAGCGCTAGCAGCACAGGAAAGCTCTGTGCTGACGGGGTGCCTCCCAGCCAGGCCAGGACGGCTGGATGCAGGATGCAGGATGCTCCCCTCATGCACGGGACAGCCCCGGGGACTTGGTCCACGTGCTTTGACCAGCTTCTGGCTCCTCTGAGAAGCAGGCGGGGGTCCTGCGGATGGTGGGAGCCTTCCAGATAGAGGGCCCTCTGCCCATGGAGCACAGGCCGGCCAGCTCTAATGCCAGACCTGCCTCTGCTGGCCCTGGGGCCACGGAGGAATCGGCAGAGCCCTCAAAATCCTGCACCGCCCCAGCTTGGCCCGAGCGGCAGTCCAGGCTGGGCCCAGGGGGCAGGTCTTGCCACACAGGGCACCTTGAAGGCCATGTGGCGAGCCCTTCCTGGAGGACGGGACCATCTCCCTGCCCCAGCTCCACTGGACGGAGGACGGTGGAGAAATCCCAGCAGCTCTCATAGTCATAGGCCCCAGACCGCCCGGGGGCAGAAGGGGTATGATTCGAACTCTGTCCCAGCTCTGCCTTTGATGGACCATAGCCTTTGGGCCAGACGCAGTTTCTGTGTCGGAAAAATGGGGAAAGTCTATTTATCATTCATTCATTCATTCATTTTGGTACTGGGGATCAAGCCCAGGGCTATCTACCTCTGAGCTATACCACCTAGTCCTGCTTCATTTTAAAATTTAATTTATATATATTTTATTTTATTCTATCTATCTATCTATCAATCAATCATCTGTCTGTCTGTCTATCTATCTATCTATTTATCTATCTATCTATCTATCTATCTATCTATGGTGGTACTGGGGATTGAACCCAGACGCATTCTACCTTCGAGCTACACCTCCGACTCGATTTTATTTCTTATTTGGAAACAGAGTCTCACTAGTTTGATGAGAGTCTCACTAAGTTGCTGAGGCTGGCGGTGAACTTGCGTGTGCCACCACGCCCACATTTTTTATTTTAAAATAGGATCTCGCTAAGTGCTGCCAGCCTTGAACCTGCAATCCTCCTGTCTCAGCTTCCCAAGGACTGGGATTACAGGTGCCTGGCTGGGAAAGTATATATAACTGGCCGTGTTTTGCTGAGGATTCAGTTCAACCCTCCACACGGAGAGCATTTGGCAGAGAGCAGGTACTTGGGGAGTGGTCCTTGTTTACAGGAAGTTAGCTTGTTGACATCATCGCAGCAGGACGGGGGGTGGGGGGTGGGCAGCCTGTCCCTTCCCGCCCCACCTCAACCCCCAGGGGCGCCTGTTTTGAACTTGCTTTGGGTTTTGAAGGAGCAGCACTAGTACCTGGGTGTCCACATCTGCCTCTTGGATCAGGTGTCTGTCTCTAGGGGTAGTTAATTCAATAGCCGGGCCCCCTCCCTCTGCCCTCTGTTGGTGTGCACGCGTGTGCATGTGTGTACACGAGGCGTGTGCATGTGTGTGTGTGTGTGTGCGTGCGCGCACACCTCCAGGTCCCTCCCCTTCCCCATGCACGATTTCAACACTGATATTGATAACTTCACATATGTGCAAGGCCGAGTTGAGCTGTTCCCCTCACCGACCCTCTTGGCTTCCCAGCTTCTCCCTGGCTTCCACATGGGAGCGAGAACGTAGGACCCTTCACTTTCTGTGACTGGCTAATCTCTCTTAACACGATCTTCTCAAGCTCCATCCATTTTCTTGCAAATGACATAATCGTGTTCTTAATTTATAGCAGAGTAAAATTCCATTGTGTGCATACACCATAATTTTGTAATCCATTCACCTGTTGATGGACAACTAGGCTGCTTCACAGTTTGACTCTCGGGAATTGCGCTGCTATGAACATGGATGTGCGTGCATCCCGAGAGTGGCGTGACTTCAATTCCTTTGGAAAAATACCGAGTCGTGGTGCAGCTGGGTCGTAGGGTGGTTCCATTTCCAGGCTTCTGAGGAGCCTCCACACGGATCTCCTAGCGACTGCACTGATTTGCAATCCCACCAACAGAGCATAAGGGCTCTTATTTCTCCACGTCCTCACTAGCATTTGTTGTTATTTGTTTTCTTGATGATCGTCATTCTAACTGGAATTAGATAAAATCTTATTTTGATTTGCATTTCCATGACTGCCAATGATGTTGAACACTTCTTCATGTATCTATTGGCCATTTGTATTTCTTCTTTTGAGAAATGTCTATTCAAATCCAGTGCCCAAGCCGGGCATGGTGGCGCACACTTGTAATCCCAGCATTCGGGAGGCTGAGACCGGAGGATCTGGGTTCGTGGCCAGCCTCAGCTACCTAGTGAGGCACTCTGCAACTTAGTGAGACCCGGTTTCAAAATAAAGAATAAAAAATAGGGCTGGGGCTGTAGCTCGGAGGTAGAATGCCCCTGGGTTCAATCCCCAGTACCGAAAAAAAAAAAAAAATCCAGTGCCCATTTTTTGGTTGAGTTTTTTTTTTTTTAGTGTTCCCTTCGTTCCTTCCTTCATTCCTTCTTTCATTCCTGCATTCCTTCCTTCCTTCCTTTCTTTTTTTTTTTTGTGTGTGGTACTGGAAATTGAACCCAGGGGCATTCTGCCTCTGTGCTGTACTCCTATAGCCCTATTTTATTCTTTATTTTGAAACAGCATCTCACTAAGTTGCGGAGGGCCTCACAAAGTTGCTGAGGCTGGCCGCAAACCTGCAACCCTCCTGTCTCAGCCTCCCAAGTACTGGGATTATAAATGTGTGCCACTATACCTGGTACGTTTCTAAAGTTCTTTGCATATTTTATATATTAATCCTCTATCAGCGCAGTAGATGGTGAAGATTTTCTCTCATTCTGCAGAGAATCTCTGCTGTTTTTCCATCTGAAACCAGCTGGGGCAGTGCATGGGCCGCCCCGTGACCAAATTCATGCTGAGGAGTCGAGGTGCCAAGTGCATGCCATGGGGGCTCTGGCCTGGGGTACCTCTTGAGCTCTCTTGTGTGTGTGTGGGGGGGGGCAGGAACCCTCTGCCCAAAGGTGTCTGGGCAGAAGCCCTGCTGAGTGCACACAGTAGGACTCACCTGGGAGACGGGACCCAGCCTCCTAGTGTCAAGGTGGGGAGACTGAGGTTTAGAGAGGGGCCCACGTGGCCCCAGGACTGTCCAGGGCCCCTGCTCCTGCCCCCGCTCCTCGAGACCCATGCAGGCCTGGCCTCTCAGTCTGGGCAGAGCGCCGTCTCCCCACGATGGGCTCCCAGCTGGCCGTTTCCAACCATCTGAAAGTAATAAGCCACGTGGAGATGAAATACCTTTAACATGAAGTTGTATCTTGCGGTCAGCGTTTCTCTCTGTCAAAACATTTCTCCTAGCTGAGTTGGCGGGGGCGGAGGGGGAACGAGAAGCTCTGTGTAGGCGGCGGCCGGACCTCACAGAGAGAGAGCAGCCCACTCAGTGCCTCTGCAGGTGGGCGGGGGGGGGGGAAGGGTCCTGCAGGTTGGCCTTGACCTCCCTCCTCCACCTCTGCCCCTTGACCTCTATTGGGTGGCTTCCCCCAGACTGGGCTCTGTCCCTCATCAGGACCTTCTGTGGCTCCCCCGGCCTTTGACCACCATAATCAGTCCCCTAAAACTTACTGAGGTGGCACCAGGCAGCTTGGCAGAGAGGCCTAAAGAATCCCAGGAGGAGCCGGGCGTGGTGGCGCACGCTTGTAATCCCAGCATTTGGGAGGCTGAGACGGAGGATCCGGGTTCACGGCCAGCCTCAGCTACCTAGTGAGGCACTCCACAACTTAGTGAGACTCAGTTTCAAAATAAAGAATAAAAAATAGGGCTGGGGGTATAGCTCAGAGGTAGAATGCCCCTGAGTTCAATCCCCTGTACCGAAAAAAAAAAAAAAAAAAAAAAAAAAAAGAATCCCAGGAGGGCTCATGCGGGCCTACCCACGCAGGGTGGGCCTAAGACGGGCTCCCTGCCCCGGGGGCATCTCTCCTGCTGCCCCTGGCCCTGGCCGGTCCTCGCTCTTGCTTCTCCAGACCCCAGTCAACTCCACCACGCCTGGGTGTCCTGTAGGCCCGCCACCCTCTCATACCCCGCCTCTGGTCAGCCGGCCCGGAGGATCACCCGCCCTGGCTGTTGCCATCACTGTGTCCCCAGGCCTGACACTTAGTAGGTACCCAACAAATATTTGTGGCCGGGTAAGCCTGTATTTGTGGGTCTTTAGGAGCCCCTTGCAGACACCTGGGTCCCAGCTCAGACAGCTTGGGGCGCTTGGGCCTCGTTGGTCCTTGCAGGGACACAGATACAGGATGCCAAGCATGCACCAGGCACTGGGGACCCGGGTAGGAAGGGGACACAGCCCTCCCGCCAGGTAGGTCACACCCTAACCCAGGGTAGCCCACTCTGGTCTGGTCATGCTGGTGTTGTGAGAGTGAAGGACCTGAGCTTCTGGTTGCCCTGGGGAAGCGTCCTGCGAGAGGTGACATTCCGGCAGGCCTTGCAGGAGAGGGGACAGGCAGAATTGCAAGTGTAGCTGTGTTTGGTATTTTCTGGAGCAGAGAGCAGTCGTCTGTGATGGAGGTCAGCAAGGGGGTGGGGAGGGAATGCACAGAGCTAAGTAGATTGAGCTGCAATCTGCCCGGCCAAAGGCTTTGAACTTGAGCTAGGCGGCAATGGGGAGCCATGGAGAGTTTTATACAGAGGGCATCTGCAGCCCTTCAGCTCTGATTCTTCAACACCTAGCCCGAAGCTGGTAAATTGTGTCATGGTCAGATCCAAGTTTACGCTGGGAATCCTGAGCGTCCTTGTCCAGAGCACACGCCCCAGGTCCCATCTCTGCTCTTGCAGCCTTCTCCGCGCAGGTCTGTTATTGAGTTGTGTTTGCACAGGTCTCTACTTAGTCTGGGAAAGGATAAAAGGAGAAAGTGTTTTGGTTCTGGAGCCTCCCTTGGGAGTGGAGGGAATTCTACGGGGAGGGGGAGCTCTGATAACCCAAACATTCTGCAGAAAACACAGACAAGGAGCGAAATTCCTCAGGCTCAGCCCCACCCCAAAGCGCTGAGAGAGCTGCCTTCCTGCCTTCCCTGGCGGCCGGGTGACCTCGCCATCCTCCCGTCCTTGCCGCCTTTCTTGTCTTCTTGGCTGGGCCAGGCTCGCTGGAGTAAGCTGAAGCCGGCCTCCAGGACTTTTCCCCAGTGGCTGTTGTCCTTGGGTTGTGCGTGCAGCTGGCCCTGGCTCCCTAAGCCTGCCCTCCACTCTCCGCCGCCCTGTCTCATCCCTTTACCCCCGAGGAGCTAGGAAGTCTTGCGGCCTGGGACTGAGCTACAACAGGGCTGAGCTGCCCTCTGCAAGGATGGACAACGCCTGGCAGGCTGCAGACCCCAGGCAGCCACCAGGAAGCCACCAGGAGGCCACCAGGAGGCCAGCGTGCGCAGGGCTCAGACACAGCCCTGGGAGACTCAGCTCTGCCCCCTGCTGGCTGGGGCTTGGCCAGCGTGCGTGCCCTCTGATTTTGACCTGGGTGGTGACAACAGCTGTGCACAAGGACTCACTTTCTCACCTGGAGTCTCAGACAGGTGGCGATCGCCTGATTTCCTGTCCTCATTTGAGCTGCCACCCTAGGGCGCCGGCTGCAAGGAGGGGGAAGCCATAGGGCTCCTGCATCTGGGTCCTGGCTGCTGGTTTCCTGCAAGAGCGTGTCCATGTCCCCGTGAGTCCCCTGGGGGTCTTAGGAAGCCACTGCTCTGTCTTGGGGAGGGGATGGCACCCCCCAGCAGCCGGGGGTTTGGTGACGAGGGCTTCTGGGTGGGTGGGATTCCCTGGGGGAAGTTGTGAGTGCCAGGCCCCACGGGGACCGGAAGCCTGGTTTCCTCCAAGCGTGGTGGGAGGTCAGGTGGGTGGCAGGCGGGCCACGTGGGCCTGCCAGTCACAGTGAGGGGCTCGGACCTTGAGGACAGCAGGGAACCCCGAGGGGTTTCCCCCTGCAGTGACAGGGCCAGCTCTGCCCCTGTGAACACCGTGAGGGTCTACAGCCTGGGAGAACCAGGAATCCCCGCCATCCTCAGCCATGAGTACCGTGAAGAGCTGGCTCCTCAGCGGGGTTCACGTGGCCGCCGTGCATGCGTGGTGGGCTCTGAGCCCCCCTCCGGCTCCCCAGCTCCTGAGAGCGTGGAAACAAGCGTGTTCTCCTGCGTCTGCATTTCCCAGATTGCTCCCTGGCCTGAGAGCTCAGGGGTCACCTCTCGACCCTCTGCCCTCTGAGGGATCAGGCTGGGGGTCCCACCAGATGTTCTTCAGCCGCCTTTGCACCCCCTTGCCTTGGGACTGGGTCCCTGCTGGGTTTTGAGCTAACTGGTTATTGCAGAGGGTTTGACACCTAGGAGATGTTGGTTGAATGAATGAATGAGTGAATGAATGAATGGCCTGCTGGCTGTCTGCCCCATGCTGAGCAGAGTTCAGCGACACAGGTCACCTATTTCAAGTCCCTTTATAGTGATGGAGACCTGAGGCCCAGAACCACCCAGCAGGGCTGAGGCGAGCCAGACAAGAGGCTCTGGACTCCCGCTCCAGTGCTCATCCTTCAGTAAACTTCCTCCACCCGCCCTCCGGTCCCCATCCCTCAGCTGACACATAAAATGTTAATGCTCTCTTTTATTCTTTAAAAATTAATTTAAAAATATTTTATGCGGCGTCTCGATCACAGTTGGAAGCCATTTAATTAATCCCAAGTGGCAGGATACCAGACAGCTGCCGTAATTGGTTACAATTCCTCCGCCCTGGCGGCCCCTTTCCAAGCTGTGGACCCCCAGGCCTGGGAGGCACCTCCTGCAGGGCAGGGTCTGCCAGGGGCACCTACCCCTCGGCCACGAGGGCCTGTCCACCTGTCTAGGAATCGGTGAAGACGCTTTGCCTCCTGGCTGCCCTTGGCCCACACCTGGGGCTTCCCGTCAGAGTTAACACCTGCAGCTCTGGCTCCTCGAGTGTGAACTTGGGGGAGTCAGTGACCTGGTGTCACCTCTGTCACTTGCTGTGGCCTAGATTTGAGTTGTGGGCCTCGTGAGGATGGGGCTGGAGGGGACATTTGAAGGAAAAAAGGCATCAGGGTGATCAACAAGACAGTTGCCACATGCCCTAAGGTTGTGCACAGAAACCTGGACTCTTGACCAAAATGCAAGGGCAGAGGGGCCAGCATCAGTCAGCTAGTGCTGCGTAACAAAGTACCACAGACTTGGCAGGTTCAACCATAGACATGTGTTCTCTGCTAGTCCTGGAGACCAGAAGTCTGAGACTGAGGAGGGTGCAGGGCTGGCTCCTCTGAGGCTGGGGAGGAACCTGCTCTCCCTCCCAGCTTCCGCGCTTGCCGGCCATCTTTGGCACTCCTTGGCTTCCTGTATGTGTTTGTCTCCAAATTTTCCCTTTTTGAAAGGATGCCGGTCATGTTGGGCACACCCTAATGATTCATTAGAACCCGATGCCTCTGTAAAGACCCTGCCTCCAAGCTGGATGTGGTGGTGCACACCTGTAATCCCAGTACTTAGGAGGCTGAGATGAGAGGATTGTAGGTTCGAGGCCAACCTTAGCAACTTAGTGAGACCCTCTGCAACACAGTGAGACTCTGTTTCCAAATAAAAAAAAAGGAGGGAGGGGGAGGTTAGGGATGTAGCTTCAAGGTAGAATGGCCCTGGGTCCAATCCAAGTAAATATAAATAAAAAAAACAAAAAAACAAAGTGGCTTGTGACCAAAGCCTGGTGCCTCAAGCTTGCTGTTTGTGGTGACCTTGCTGTCTTGGGGCTGCTTACTGGCCAGCTCCCTGGGGTGCCACCTGGCTTCTCCAGGGCCTGCACTGAGCAGGGCTCAGGTGGGCTGCTGCTGCTCTCCTCTTTGTTTTTGTAATTATTTTCGAACAGGGGTTCTCCATTGCATTTGACTCTGGCCTCGCAGATTCTGCAGCTGGCCCCGGGGGCCATCTTGCAGGCTTGTCCTCTGAGATGGCAGTCCAAAAGGGAGGGAGTGGCAGTCCTGAAAAGGACCGTGGGACGGACCCAGCCCATCTGTGATCCTGAGCTAAGATCAAGAAGCAGCTGTGCCAGACTCCGGCCTTGCCTCCCTGCAGAATTTCTGAAGCTGGGGTAATGAAGTGTCCCCTATAAAGTTTCATATAAAATAATCTGCCTTAAAGAATGGCCTGAGAGGGGTAATTGGCCCCCGCCGTGGACGGTGATTATAACGGTCGTTAACCCTCAGAGCTGTGGGCAGGGAGATGGCACTAATTGGAGAGCTCCCGTCGTAAATCACAGTTGCCAAGGCGAAAAGAAGAGGCAGTTACCTTGAAAGTGGCGACTCCTGCTTCCTGGGGCGTCAGACCAGGTCCCTGCCACCGAGCGGCCCCCCAGGGTGCTGGAACCAGGAGTCAGAGGTAGGACAGTCTGCCAAGGGAACAGACCCACAGTCGCCAATGTGACTGTGGAGTCCGTGCATGTGCATGTCCAGTCCCTGTGATGGCGACATTAGGAGGGTGCCCAGGTCCACCTGTCTGCACCATTTGGCCGTCCTGACTCATTGCAGGCCGGTGCAATGGCCCCTACCTTCGAGTGGCAGGCACAGATGGCGTGGTGCATACATCCCATGTCCAGCACATGCAGGGGTCCTGAGCACATCCCACCGGCTCCTGGCCTCTCTGCAGAGATGCTTGACCCATGTAAGTGACCACAGGAAAGAGGAGTGACCGGGGGCTGCAGCCCTGGGCTGGACACCTGCTCCAAAGCCCAGCATGGCACTTTCCACCTGGGTGACCCTGGGCACACAGGTCTCTCCATCTGACTGCCTTAAGTTTTCCTGCTTTAGCTGCATCTAATACATTGTGATACTATGTCTCTCACTCAGTTCAAGATACTTTCTAACATGTCTTGTGATTTCTTCCTTGATCCTTGGGTTATTTGGAAATCAGTTGTATATTTTCAAATATTTGAGAGTTTCCCAAATAGTGTTGTTGGTTCTTAATTTAGTTCCATTATAATCGGAGAGGATATTTTGTATGCCTTCAGCAGTTTATATTTATCAAGATCACGTGATGGAGACTGTTTTGTGTACACTTGGCCGTCGTTGCGGGAGTATTTTATAAATATCAATTAGGTCAAGTTGGTTGCTAATGTTGCTGCAGGCTTTGATATCCTCACGGATTTTCTATCTAGTTGCTCTAATCGCTACTAAGAGTTGAATGTAAAAATATCCAACCGTAATTGTTGAGTTGTCTTTTTCGCTTTTTGACTCTGCCATTTTGCTTCGTGTGTTTTGGGGCTATGTTGTCAGGTGCATATACATTTGCACTTGCTATATCTTCCAGAAGACCCTCTTTCTCTTCTTCTCGCCTTGCTCAGATGCCAATGTCCCCTTCTCCAGGGGGTTCTTCCCACACAATGCTAGTCCCCCCTGCCATGAGTTCTTTGGCATATTGTCTGTCCATCAGAACATTCACCCCACTGTTTTATAATTTCTGGAAGGTTCCATGAGGTCGTGAAGCGTGTCAGACCTACTCAGCTCTTCATGGCCAGCACCTAACACAGAGCTTACACATACTTAGTCATGAATATTGGTTGATTTCATGAACAAAGTCATGTCTGCGAGGAATATTGTATTAATAGTGGTTATTTGAAAGTTCAGTGCATGGGGACAGCTGTGACCCTGCTCAGCTGGGTGCCACGTAAGAGTTTTGAACATAACTGAGTTAGGATAAAGCCTCTGCCCCAAGGCCTCCAGTCCTCCATGTTTGGAGCCACTCAGAGTCACCTGTCTGAGGTAGAGCACCTGTCCAGGTCCTCTGGTCTCTTTGGATTTAATGTGGCAGTGGTGATATTGCCCATCTGTTTCCTAAAAAGCACCTACTGTGTGCCCGGCCTTCTGTAAACCTGTTTCAGGCTCATGGCAATCCAGTGAAACATAAATACCCGTTCTCTTGAGGTCCAGGGAAGTTAAGCAGCTTGCTCAAGACCACACCGCACTTACAGGGCAGAGCTGAAAACTTCCCAAGTGGTTTCAAATCCCACATTCATTTCCACTCCTCCCCTTCTGTGGGTCTGTGTGGACACAGCCTTCCGTGATCCAAGTGTCAGCCATGTGTTTAAACCACAGTCTCTAACACGGAAATGAAAAATCCGGTAGTAACTACGTTTTAAGGCAAATTAACCTTGATAAGATCTTTAATGTCATGTATTAGACTATTTTCCCTTAGTAATGCATTAAAACTGTCAAACCTGATATGATCGCACAATTAATGAGATTACACACGATGTAAATTTCAGTTCATTACTGCAGTGTCTGCACTAATAGACTCCCGATTAACACCCGGGAACCATGGTGGTTCAAAAGGACAACTTTCTGGGAATCCCGTGAAATGAACAGGTCGGGGCAGCCTCGGCTCTGACAGAGGCCGTGAGGATGGCTTCTGCAATTGTCTGATGAACTGCTGAGATTAGCAGTGACGATGGCGTTAATTAAGGGAGTCCCTCGCTGTCGGGCAGGCCGAGGAGCTGAGAGAGACAAGACCTCTCTCCGTGGCGCCTCCCAGGCCTGGCCGCCTCTCCGGATCCCTGGGACTCACCACTAATCACCTCGTCCTTCTGTCCCTACTGGCTTTCTTGGAGGAATCATGGAACTGGAATTCAGGCAAAGCAGGCACATCACAAGAGGAGCCGCTGTGTGACCTGGGGGAGTCGTGCCTGGTCCTCCCGTTTCCTGAGTTCTCAGGATAGCTTCTTGCATAAGCTCGGGTGCCGCCGGCCCTCCGGGATCCTGACGGCCAAACTCACCCCGCTTCACGGAAGCTGGAACTGAGTCTCGGGGAAAGTAAAGCAGCTTGACTAACGCTGTGTGGTTAGTTGGGAAGGGATTCCGATTCTTTGTTTTTAATATTTGTTTTCCTGCCGTCTTGCAATGGGGACATGAGCTGTGGTCACCAGAGAGGCCAGGGCTGGGTGGAAAGTGGTACCAGGGCGCTCCTAGTTATAGACAGATGACACAGAGGTCACCGTCCTCCATGTATATGGGACATTTGTCACACTGAAGGGGGATCTGGCGTCTGTGAACACCTGCCTCATATGTGGGTGACAAAGCCCGGTGCTCCCAATGCACAGTGGTCTGGGCCTTACGACCAGGCTGGGGAGGGCCCGGTGTAAGTGCTGGCTTACTTTAAATTTCTTGAATAGGACCAGGTGTGGTGGCACAAGCCTGTAATTCCAGCACTTGGGAGGCTGAGATAGGAGGATCACAGGTCGGAGACCAGCACATGCTAACATAGCGGGCCCCTCAGCAAATTAGCCAGACCCTGCTTCAAAATAAAAAAAGGGCAGAAGGAACAGCTCAGCGGTAAAGCATGCCTGGGTTCAATTCCCAGTAACACACACACACACACACACACACACACACACACACACTCTGTCTCTCTCTCTCTCTCTCTTGGACAGGACATTTGCACAGCCACTTTGGGTTCCCTGCCTTTTCTGCCTGAGTCTGTCAACACCGATTCATTTTCTCTGCTGGCTCAGCATCTCCTGAGCTGCCTGTAGGTCCTGGCCCCTGTACTGGGCTCGGGGTGCAGCCCGAGCCTTTGGGGTTCCTGCCGGGGCAAGGGAGGCAGACAGGACACAAAGTCAGGTGGGCAGAGAGAAGGATGGAGCTGGAAGGGCCTGGGGGAGCGCTGGGTTCCCCTGGGGCCGGGAAGAGGTCTGGAGAGGCCGACTGGGGCTTCTAAGTGCAGAAGGAGCTGCCCGAGGGGAGCGTGGTGTCCCCAGCAGCCCGGCAGGAGCATGCAGGGAAGGTGGCCCTTCTGGGGGCCTCAGCGGACATTGCCCAGGTGGAGCACGGGGCCTTTGGAGGGGCGAGGTTCAGTGTGATGGGTGGAGAGGCCACTGAGGGTAAGGGGCGTAGTGCTGGGCTCCGAGCAAGACCCTGGGCTTGGTCCCTAGGCCTTCGGGGACTAGAGGCCATGAGTTCACGAGGCCAGGCTGGCCAGGCGCTGCAGGGGGAGCGTGCAGTGGGGTGCTGGAGACAACTCCCGCCTTGTCGCTCCGCCCCACCAGGAGTGTCAGCCTACGGAGGGTGGACTGGGGCAACAACTTCAGGCTGGGGGTGGCTCTGGGGACACACCAGTTGGGGGGACACTGCCGTACCCAGGCTGGCCTCTCCTTGGCGTTTCTCGCTGGGTTCGTTCTGGCCTGTGGGCCGCCCGCTGTGTTCTGCCTCTTGTGCTCCGGGGAGCCCTCCACCCCAAGCGAAGAGCAGTCCCTGGAGCTGGTGGCTGAATCGTGGTGGCATGGCGCACGTGACGGCCCCGGCTCACCTGCCGCCTTCCTGTTTCCCAATCCCGATTTCACCCCCTGCAACTGGTTCAGATTCTATCTATACTGGGCCCCAAAGGTGAATCTGGCAAATTAAAAAAAAAATAAAAGGTCTGCGTAGTAGCCGGGTTTGGTGGTAGTTGCCTGTAATCCCAGTACTTGGGAGGCGGAGACAGGAGGATTGCAGGTTTGAGGCCTGTACATGATAACTGAGGGAAACCCTGTTTCAAAATAAGATAATAAAACAAAACAAAATAAAATAATAAAAGGAAACAAAATAACGAATAAAATAAAATATAAAAAATAAAATAAATAAAAAATAGGCCAGGGATATAGCTTGGAGGTAGAATGCCCCTGGGTTCAACCCCTAGTGCCACAAAAAAAAAAAGAAAAAAGAAAAAAGAAAAAGAGATTCCACCAAGGCCCCTGGCAGCCCTTCCCCTCTGCTGCACTAATAAAATGCCTTGACCACAATTGCCTTTTGCAATTGACTATGAATAATTCCCAGCTATTAATTGCTGCCGTAATGGCTGGCCGCCCCGGCGGTGCTGGCACACTCTGAGCTCACCTGGGGTGGGCTCCTTCCATCCCCACCTGCGCCCACACAGTGTTGTCTCGGGCTGGGGCAGCGCTGGCCGGGGAAGGGCTGCATGGCCCGCCTGGGGCCTCCCTGGGCTGTCCACAGCTGGTGTTTACAAGTCAGGGCGCCCAGATTGCCGCACCGAGCATGCAGCT
Organism: Graphiurus murinus; assembly: GCA_004027655.1. Classification (NCBI taxonomy): domain Eukaryota; kingdom Metazoa; phylum Chordata; class Mammalia; order Rodentia; family Gliridae; genus Graphiurus; species Graphiurus murinus. Next base: position 27,358 of record PVLC010021602.1, read on the forward strand.
GCACGCTCACCCACCCCTCGCCAGGGGCGGGCGGCCCATCCCGCAGACCCCTGTGCCCGCTGCCCCGAGCTCCTCTCAGCCCTTTGCCTGTGGACTGGCACAAGCTGTCCCTGGCGTCCCCTCAGCCTCGGCTTCCCTGCTCTTCTCGCCCCGGTTTGCTCTCTCTGTTCTCATGGGTGTTTGTCCTTGCCGTATCTACCCCTTGTCCCTTCTGTGTGTCTGTCTCTCTTGTAAAGTGGCTTCCGGGTGGCTCTCCCCCAGGCCAGGCTGAGTGAGTGTCTAGGTCTGGGCTCATGCTCCTGTTCAGAGCCAGAGAGGCCCCGTCCACCCTTCCCTCTTACCTAGCCTTTCTCCTCATCCATCCACCCATGCCCCTTCCACCCACTTCCCC